>LBNU01016557.1:1673-11683 GCA_014162995.1 Artemisia annua | reverse complement strand
TCCCATTGATTCATCAACGATCAATCACATGCTCACAAGTTATATTTATATAAAACTTTGATTTTGAATGTCAAACATTTAAACAAACACGAATTTTCCTAATAACCAATAATCACGATTCAACCAGACTTAGACTATCAAACACTAAGACTTGCCATATATTATCTAGGTTGTGTGTTGAGGACGTTTCCACCTATCGTTTGAATTACGATACCTATTATCACTACCGAGCAACCAAGGTGAGTTCATAGCCCACTCTTAACTTTTTAAACCTTTTTGTGGGGAGATACATGCTACAAACCGAACACAAGCTTTTTAGTATGCTATATCTGCTGTTATTATTGCTTAAGTAGCTATTGCCATAAGTCCCTCGATCATGAACCTTAATCACTTGCGAGTGAACGTAATAATTGTGAGTAGATCTATTCGGGACTGACAATCCCCGTTTGAGTCTGCTAGGATGAGCCACTCAAGCGCACTTTATTTAAAACAACTCATAGGTTACTGGCAAATACCTATCCTGGGGGCACTATATACTTTACATCATGTTTGATGCCTGTTAATCGTTGCGTGTCATGAGCTTAATGCAATTTTCAACTTGATTTTTAACTTGTTTAATTGTAATTCGATGCAATTAACGCTTATACCTTGTGTTCAACTTCTAAACTTAAACCTATGAATTTCACTCAACTTTTAGTTGACTTTTAGTATGTTTATCTAAGGTACCCATTGATTCATCGACGATCGATCACATGCTCACAAGTTATATTTATATAAAACTTTGATTTTGAATGTCAAACATTTAAACAAACACGAATTTTCCTAATAACCAATAATCACGATTCAACCAGACTTAGACTATCAAACACTAAGACTTGCCATATATTATCTAGGTTTTGTGTTGAGGACGTTTCCACCTATCGTTTGAATTACGATACCTATTATCACTACCGAGCAACCAAGGTGAGTTCATAGCCCACTCTTAACTTTTTAAACCTTTTTGTGGGGAGATACATGCTACAAACCGAACACAAGCTTTTTAGTATGCTATATCTGCTGTTATTATTGCTTAAGTAGCTATTGCCATAAGTCCCTCGATCATGAACCTTAATCACTTACGAGTGAACGTAATAATTGTGAGTAGATCTATTCGGGACTGACAATCCCCGTTTGAGTCTGCTAGGATGAGCCACTCAAGCGCACTTTATTTAAACAAACTCATAGGTTACTGGCAAATACCTATCCTGGGGGCATATATACTTTACATCATGTTTGATGCCTGTTAATCGTTGCGTGTCATGAGCTTAATGCAATTTTCAACTTGATTTTTAACTTGTTTAATTGTAATTCGATGCAATTAACGCTTATACCTTGTGTTCAAATTCTAAACTTAAACCTATGAATTTCACTCAACTTTTAGTTGACTTTTAGTATGTTTATCTCAGGAAACTAAACTGGACTCAAGACACGGAGTAGGGCATAAAACCTGGCATGGGTGTAAAACAAATGTTTTATCATTCGCTTTTAAATAAACATGCACGTCATGTGATGTCAAACAATGAAACCTCCTGTATTTCCGAATACTTGATCTTTTGAATGATAAACGTATCTTTTCAAAACGCCTCATCGAGTCGTTTTCTATGATTATGACTAAGATCCACTACGTAATACCCCATAAAGTCTTCCGCTGTTATCGTTAAATTTTGGGGGGTGTTACAACCACATCGTAACAAATATATAGGAGTATACACTATATACTTATTTTACATCTATAGGCATTTTTGAGTGTTTGGATGCATGTCTTTCGTTCATATTCCTGCGCGAGAAATTGCCTCCAAGAAAACTACTTGTCTTTTTTAGATATGCTCAGTCCGGGCATAGATGCTATGACGTGAAATCCAAGAGAATCGATGTATCCTTGAATTTTTTCTTTAATGGGGGCGCTTCATATTTTCTTTAACACCACGATTTTTATAAGTTTTAGAAATAGACTTTTATATTGTTATAAGAATATAATGTTGAAAACTAAAAGGGGGTTGAATAGTTTTATCGTATTAAATCAAAACTTATAGATCAGAGTTTACATGAGATCAAGCAATCATAATATGAACAGTATATAAATAAACACAAGACAATAAACAATAAACAATAATAACGACGAAATATAAAATGAAAGATAATAGTAAAGAGTTAGAAAGATCAAATCAAGATTTAATGTAGTTCGGTAACGAAGCTCCTCTTCGCCCTACTTCACTCCCCGAGTACCCAACTCGAGAGTTCACTTTCCTATGTCAACAAGTTCCCTTCAAGCAGAGAAAACCATACAACGTCGTTTATACCAATTTCGGACACAAAACTAAATGTCGAGTTCTAATCTAGCTAGAACCAATCTCTCTCACACAAGCGTATTTTCCAAACAAAAATACTAACCCAATCAGTCACGTATTCTCAGAACTAAATACAAACTCGGTCTATCAACTATACAAGATTTGGGGATGATGAACTTGATGTACAACAATATTACAATAAGAAAGTAACCAACGATATGAATGCACTAACTACATTATAACAATTCGTATCTTGAAGATTACATGTGTTCTTCTCTTGCACTTAGGATGGAATGAAGTTTGGATCACTTTAGAATGAATACAAACAAGTTAAATGATCAAAGAAATGAGAATGTATGCAACTGAAAATAAACAGAAAACTGTGTGCAAAGAGGTGAGAAAAATGTGTAAAATAGTCCACTATTTATAAGCAACAAAAATCAGTTGGGAGCGTACAAACGATACCACAGTACCCTTAATTAAATTAGGATACCATCCTTAATTAAAGGTACCGTCTGACGTGTTAGACGCTCCCTTTTTTGTCCTTGACTTGTGTAGTTAAAATCTGGTAAAGGTGGACTCTTTTTTGGGGGAAAACTAAATTTTTGAATTTTATTTTTAATAAAAGGTTTTGCTAACAACAGCCCTTAGGGTTGTCGTTAACAACAAACTTTTCACCATTTATTCAAAAAATAAGGCATTGTCCAAACAAGATCACCATGAATTAGTTATTTGCTACTATTATTTCTCAAACACATTTGTAATCCATTTCATTCATTGGTTGTATAAGCAAAAACGGTGACATATGTTTTTAGTCATGTCTTAATGTTAGTATTATTTTGAAACAAGAAAAGTAGAGTTTGTTGTTAACGACAACCCTTAGGGCTGTTGTTAGCATTTCACTTTAATAAAACATTCTATAAATATCAAAAATAATTTGTCTAATTATTTTTGTGTAAATGTTTTGTCACATTTATATGAAAAAATTATTTTTAATTATCCATCAAATTTGATGTTCATTATTCATACCTTTAGTGATTTGACGTTGAAATGGAAATTTATGACTAAAAACTTGTTTACGTTAACTTTGACGTAGAGTGTTTTTAGATATTGTTATTATCAAAATGTAAAGGATACGAAAAATATAAATAACTTTTTTAGATATTATTTGTATTAGCATATTAGAAAAGCATTTATGTTAGTATTTTATTAGAAATAAGGACTTCTGGTGCAAAAGTTAGCATATAATGACTAACGATGGAAAAGATTACCAACATGGACTAACGGGAGTTAAAATGCAAAAATTGTGGAAAACTNGACTTGTGTAGTTAAAATCTGGTAAAGGTGGACTCTTTTTTGGGGGAAAACTAAATTTTTGAATTTTATTTTTAATAAAAGGTTTTGCTAACAACAGCCCTTAGGGTTGTCGTTAACAACAAACTTTTCACCATTTATTCAAAAAATAAGGCATTGTCCAAACAAGATCACCATGAATTAGTTATTTGCTACTATTATTTCTCAAACACATTTGTAATCCATTTCATTCATTGGTTGTATAAGCAAAAACGGTGACATATGTTTTTAGTCATGTCTTAATGTTAGTATTATTTTGAAACAAGAAAAGTAGAGTTTGTTGTTAACGACAACCCTTAGGGCTGTTGTTAGCATTTCACTTTAATAAAACATTCTATAAATATCAAAAATAATTTGTCTAATTATTTTTGTGTAAATGTTTTGTCACATTTATATGAAAAAATTATTTTTAATTATCCATCAAATTTGATGTTCATTATTCATACCTTTAGTGATTTGACGTTGAAATGGAAATTTATGACTAAAAACTTGTTTACGTTAACTTTGACGTAGAGTGTTTTTAGATATTGTTATTATCAAAATGTAAAGGATACGAAAAATATAAATAACTTTTTTAGATATTATTTGTATTAACATATTAGAAAAGCATTTATGTTAGTATTTTATTAGAAATAAGGACTTCTGGTGCAAAAGTTAGCATATAATGACTAACGATGGAAAAGATTACCAACATGGACTAACGGGAGTTAAAATGCAAAAATTGTGGAAAACTAGAAGGGGGGGGTTGAATAGTTTTATGTCCGTTTTAAAATTTATGAAAACAAGTTTGTTTAAAAAACTTCGATTCTAGTTTATGTGAATTCAAGACTTGCACTATATGAACAAATATATATATATATTACTAACTTACTAAGCTAATATAGTATAAGTAAATAAGTAATGAATGAGAAGAGTTAGAAAGATCAAACCACAACACAAGGATTTATAGTGGTTCGGCTACAAGGACACCTTCCTTGTTCCTACTCCACTCCCCGAGTCACCTACTCAAGAGTTTTCTTCACTATGTCAACAAACTCCCTTGTGGCGGAGAAACCTTACACAACTTTCGCTTACACCGGCTTAACGACACAAAGCTAGATGCCGAGTTCTAATTCTAGCTAGAACCAATCTCACAACACAACACAACTTCTTCACAACTTGAGCACACCACGACTTCGTCACAACTTCACACCACTACACTACTTCTTCTTCTCCCTATACAACTTCTACTTCTCTCTACACTACCTATTACAAGCACAACACAACTATACAAATAATATACACAACTACACTACAATACTTCTTGAGCTTTGTTTGTNTCTTCTCCCTACACAACTTCTACTTCTCTCTACACTACTTATTACAAGCACAACACAACTATACAAATAATATACACAATATACACAACTACACTACAATACTTCTTGAGCTTTGTTTGTTGAAGGAGTATTCTTCTTTTGCACTTTGAATGAGGATGGATGTGAAGGGATTGAATCACTTGAAACAAGGATTAGTAATCTAGTGATCAAAGGGTTTTGGAGGTGTTTAGAGAGATTTGAGATCTGAAATTTTCGTGCAAAAGGTGAGGAAAAATACCAGATTTAAGGTGGTATTTATAGGGAAAAATTCTGACAAAATCTGACACAGGAGCGTGGCCGGTCCCCTTAATTCATGGCCGGTCCCCTTAAAATTAAGGGGACCGCCCCTTATAATTAAGGGGGCCGCCCAGCTGTAACGGCCAGATTTTCTTGTCTTTAGTGGGGAAAGTTTATTTGGTTAAAAACTAACTGATTTTGGTTAAAAATTTGAATTCATATATTTAGTATGATTAAAACATTTTTCTTTATTACCAAAAGTGTTTCTCAAAAATATATAATATGTTTATATAATTAAATAAACTTTGTAGTAATTAATTAAATACCCATTAGATCATGAGATGTATTAAGCACTTGTTTATTCATACCTTAAGTGATTAAGTTGGATATAATGATATAAACTAGCTTAATACTTGTTTACGTAGTAATCTTACGTTTAATGATTTTACATTTTGTGATCATCAAAACGTAGAGATATCGAAAAATATAAATAACGTTTTTATGCATAATTTATGTCAACAATCTCCCCCTTTTTGATGATTACAAAATCTAAACTCATTAAGCGAAAATTAGTATATATACAAGTATTAGTATGAGTTTATATCAATTCTCCCCCTTTTTGTTAGCATCAAAAAGGTTTATCCCGATTTACGTGGAGCTCCCCCTTGATGTATACTCCCCCTCGTTTTGAGGTCATAACGGAATCGAGATATGGAATTCTTGCAAAAAATATTTAGTGGACAAGCAATATACGGTGCCGGCCACCCAACCACCCAATCTGATCTTTGGTACTTAGTGATGATCAAAGGTGAGATTTTATGTTTTATTTTTTATTTGACACTTGTAGATGAGTTTACGTTTTTTTATCGTATTTTTCCAGATCTTGATATTTTGTTTCACAAGTTTTATAAGTATAAAAAAGCAAGAAAGTATGGATACACTAGTTGATTACCGTTTACCGAACATGTTCCTATACTTTTTTATTAGTCTATTTGTTAAACTTTCTAATGGCTGATGTGTTTAAGGCAAATGAAGATGCTCCTATTGTTTGTTTTGGATTTTATGTTTATCTTGTCTCATTTTTTTTTCTTTTAATTCTAAGTGGTACAGACACTAGTATAAATTTGTGTGACTTAGATGTAGCTAGTATAAATGACTTGTTACCGCACTTCGTTGCGGAACTAGACCATAGAGCTATCATTCTTTTCCACTTTTTTGTTTGCATATGTATTTTAAAAATAAACGAGTAGTTGCTTTATCAAGCGGGTCACAAAAAGAATGAGGTTAGATCTCATGTCTTGTAAATAAAAGTGTGCATGCATATGTGAAGAATATAGTGGTAATCTTTATGGTTTTTTTTCATATGCATGACCAATACAAGAAACCAATATGTAAGTGTGCATATGTATTTTAAAAGTAAATTAGATCTATAAAATATAAAGTTATAAACTAGTGTTCGTGGAACCTTAAGACAAAACATTGATGTTGCCACTTGATACTATATAGGCTGTTACAAGTTATAATGATAAATTGATTGGTTTAGCAAATTTTGTTCTAATATTGTAGATATAGTAAATTAGTATGATATTTGGTTTGAGAGGGATGCCTTGGTATACTAAATTAGCAAATTTTGCATACGTGTTATTGAGAATGCACATGTGTTATTGAGAATGCATATGTGTTTTTACAGTTTGTGGTGAATTTGATGCTTTCCGTGCATATGTATTTTTACAGTTTTTGGAGTTTTAAATGTATTGAAAGTGCACTTGTGTCATTTATATGATATAGATGTGCATTTGTGTTATGCCAGTTGTATGATTGAAAAATTCATTTCCTAGTTGTTTAGTTTTTCATATATGTTTGCTAGTTGTTTATGATATAAATAACAATTTTTTGTGTTTTCAGGTATTGAATATGTTTGATAAAGATGAGGATAATGACCAATATAAGAAGTGCACACGTGTCTTCAGCAAACATATACCTTCTAAAGATAATTTGATTGTGATAAAGATGTAAAGACACATGTGCACATTGACGAATGTGAATACATGCACATACAAAGATCACGAGAGTCTCTTATTGCGTTAATTATTATTAGTGCACACATGTATAATCGATATATTGTACTTCCATTTTTTTTAGACATTTGTATGATGTTTATGTTCTTAATTTTAAGTTTTTGAATATTAAACAATTGTACGCTAAAACATATGTGCAATTATCTTTGTGAAACACATATGCACCTTACTTTTAGAAAACATAGATGTTGAAAAAAAGAAAAGAAAAAGACTAATCAAAAAATTGAAGGGTTTAAGCAATTGAACACTACATTACGGAAAAAAAACACATGTGCACCTTGAAATAATGCATGCTGGAAAGTAAAAAATAAAAAATAAATAAATAAATAAATAAATAAATAAATAAATAAATAAATCCTAAAAATTTGGAACAAAAAAAAACGTTTTTAACTAAAAAAAATCAAAAAATACAATTTTACTATTGTACCCTTTTGAATTAAAAAAGAAAAATAAATATTCAAAAAATTCTGATTGGTTGATGCTAGTTCTCGCAATTTATTTGGTTCTAAAAAGAACCCTACCCTATATATATATATATATATATATATATATATATATACGTATATATATATATATAGATAAGCTATAATAATATAAATATTGAGATATTAATGATATATATTATATATAAATATATATTAAGAATATATATACATATATAATATTTAGTATAACCACGTATATTAATATATATACGTACAGATATAATAGTACTACTAATATAATATATAATATATATCTTAATTATAAGTTAATATAGTAGTATATATATAGTATAGTCTAATTATAAATATGATATTAATATACTATAATGGTAGCTATAATTAATATTATATGTATGATAGTCATATGATATATTGCATCGCAAGAAGATATAAACATAACCATTAGATCATTCAAGTAAAGAGGTATACAACGATGCATGTACAAGAAACAAGTAAGTTCAAATAAATAGGCCCTTAAGGCTTACAAGTCATCACATAACTAAAACGCAATGCTCACATGAAAGTCCTTCCTAGATGCTTGTCATTACATTATATATTATATATACTAGTATTATATATTACTAAATAATATATATAGATAGTATATTATTATTAAGTAATTACGCTATAGATATATATAAGTATAAACTGTAATGATATAATATTAATATATATATATAGATATAGTACGTATAATAATAAATATACTATATGTTTATAAACGAGAATATATGTAAGTAGACGTATGCAACGAAGAAGGTGAGTTTGTTTCAAAGGTCCATGATTTTTCTACTCATTCTCTACATCAACATGAGTTTCTTGGAACATGTAATTCAATAATGGGGTCAAATTTGTGTGGAAAATAAAATATGTCCTTAAACGGAATAATTCTAGTTCTTAGAAAATTCAACAAATTGGATTTTCTATTTTATGAGGATCCTAGAATACTAATTATATATATATAGCTAGATATAATAAGTGTTATATATGTATACGGATAGAACAATCTAGAAGGAAACATAAGCCAAGCAAAATCACATAAATATTTAGAGAAATACTAAGCATGGCATTCTAGACAAGGAAGTAAAGAGGAAATGGGTACCTGCGTCTTCATGCGTTATCTTCAAAGTCTTCAACTGAATAGTTCGGTAATAGTGATACAACTTAATTACCAAGCTTGTTATGGTGAATATCTACGTTGTCCCCATTTCCTCATTGACCAAAGTGTTGATCCGAACAATGTTTTGTATTTGACTTGGGTGCATATACGTGTGGACAACATTCCCCATTGGTTTGGTTCACAATTTTGATTATAAATATTAAGTTTCGCTCTATTTGTTTGGCGTCTAGTTTTGAGGAGTTTTAGACCTAGGAAGGAACTATTTGTTTCTAGGGGTGGAGTTTTGGATCTCATTTTTTGGTAAAAGGTTCGCATCGGTTAAAGATGTTTTACAAAGCCTTTTACCTTACTCATCACTAGCGAGTAGGATAACTACTATCTTGGAAGATATTATTTTGGTTTTGATTTTAAATGGTTTAGATTCACTAGTTTCCTTTCAAATTTACCTTTTTGTTTTACTATTGAAGCTCATTCGTATTATATCCTAAGCCGTTTTATCCTCTTGATGATGCTTGATTGCTAATTACATTCTTTAAGTGAATTTCTACTATTTAATTCGTATTATTACTGTCTTCCTGAATTGTTTATTTTCTCTTCAATAACTAGAAATTTTTTAAACAATCACTTAAATTTTCTTGCTTTTCTAGATTATTTAGTTAGGCTTTTAACACAATATTTCATCTTTTAGTTGGTTATTAGTTTGTTTAGTATTGTTTTTAACCATTACTTTTGTCCTACTTTTGCTAATATCCTATATGTCGCTATCTATGAGCTTTTTCGTCTAAAGATATTATCATCACTATAGTACTCTATCGTAACTACCTCATCGGAGCCTTAGCCATGAGCACTCTCTTCTCTTGTTTCTCTTCTCATCACGTTCATCCACTATCGCTCCATGCTCCTCCTATTCACGCTATGTTTTTTTTCTTTCTTTTTCTCTTTTTTTTTCTTTCTTTCTTTTGCCTTTTTGTTTTCTATTCACGTTTCTTTGTTTTTGTCTTTCTTTTTCTTTTGTTTTTTTTGTCTTCTTTTCATCTATTCACGTTTTTTTT
>LBNU01016556.1:8191-58461 GCA_014162995.1 Artemisia annua | reverse complement strand
TCACAAAGAGACACATACACTCAAAGATGACTTGAAGCTAATTATTTGGATGAAGAGCGAAGAGCAAAGTCAAAGATCATCATATACATCAAGGAAGTCATCTTGAGTCGATTATCAATGAAGAATCAACAACTACGAGCTACAAAAGAATCTACAAAGATCTCAATGCAAGAATTCAAGAATCAAGATCAAAAAGGGTGACCTCTCTTAGGGGGAGATTGTTAGGAATACGATTTTTGTATAAGAAAGATTCGGTCACCCCAGACATGATTAAGCATTGTTTAGCTCGTAGTAGTTACATTAGTTAGTTATACGTAGTTTAGAATTAGATTAGTTCGCGGAAGAAGGACGGGTCTTTACCGACTGTATACCTGATCCGCAGCCCAAGTGGCACGCCCTAGTGGCAAAACTCATGTATATAAACCCCTCTCCATCCTTGGAGAGGGTAAGCCTTCTCTCATAATTCTATTTCTCTTTTTTTGGTTTTCTCTCAAGGCTTCATCTCTTTCTCTATCTAACTTTCTCTCTCTACATTTCTTTCTTCTTTTTCTTACTTGCATCGAACCATACCACAAGTATAAACGTGTTTATGAGCTTATCTAGTATCCTACAATCCAAACCTTAGAGGACCTGCTCTGAGCATGTGTCATTGACTTTGGAAAAGGTTGGGACAAACACTTGCCATTGGCAGAATTCTCATACAACAACAGTTATCATGCCAGTATTAAGGCCGCACCGTTCGAAGCACTTTATGGTAGAAAGTGTAGATCACCCGTTTGTTGGGTAGAAGTTGGAGAAGTACAACTCACTGGACTGGATCTAGTTCATGAGACTACCGAGAAGGTTATCAAAATCAAACAACGCTTACAAGCTGTTAGAGACCGACAGAAAAGTTACGCCAACCTAAAGCGAAAACCCATGAATTTTCAGATCGGAGATAGAGTTATGTTAAAAGTATCACCATGGAAAGGAATGATACGATTCGGAAAACGGGGAAAGTTAAACCCCAGATACATCGGTCCATTCAAAATCCTAGAAAGGATAGGACCCGTGGCATATAAGCTCGAACTACCGGAAGAGCTTAGTCGCGTTCACGACACCTTTCATGTGTCAAACCTCAAGAAATATTTATCAGATGAATCTTTGATTATTCCATTGAAAGAGTTACAACTCGATGATAAACTTATTTTCACCGAAGAACCGGTGGAAGTCATGGATAGGGAAATCAAACAGCTTAAGCAAAACCATATCCCTATTATAAAAGTTCGTTGGGACTCCAAGCGAGGACCGAAGTACACTTGGGAGCGCGAGGATCAAATTCGCACCAAGTACCCACATCTCTTTTCATAGACACCCTTGGCAACTATCTTAAACTGAAATTCCGGGATGGAATTCACTGTAAGGGGTATGTACTGTAGCCTCTCGTAATTTTCCCGTACGATTAGTAAATAAATAAACATGAATAAAAGATATTGCGTTATTTAAATGCCATTTTTACGAGTGACAAAATTTTTTTTATATATATGACTTGTTATATGAATCACTACGGTATTTCTGATTGATCATTTCCTAGGAACGATGCTTACACACAAACCTAGACAGTCTAAATATCGCGAATATATTTTTAAACGTTTATATTTTATAAATATACGTTTCGTATATTTACCGTACAATAATTATATATTTCTGGAGCCTACGAAATTCTCGAGATTGCTCACTAATATTATTGGATCGTAACCCGACTCTCAAAACTCACTAAGTGGGCCCACGTTACCCAATGGGCCACTTAAATCCATTTGACAGCCAAACGGACCCTTTATGTTTCTTCTTTTTCTTTCTGCTGGGCCAAACGAAACCCCAAGCCCAACAGGCTTTTAAGGCCAAACACACCCTTAGTTATATATATATTTTTTTTTATTTTCTTTCTTTTCTTGGTTTCCTGTCGCGACCAAGCTCCAAACACCCCTCATTATTTTGCGATTTCGACAAACAACATATACATATTTTTGCACCTTCTAATTGACCACCTAGCAAGGATTCAAGAATGATAAAATTCGTTACATGCCTCTCTCGTTTACTCCCCCATAAACAACCAAAGTAAACTACAAAACTCATTTTTGCCAAAGTAATAAAAGCGTGTCACAAACATTCTACAAATCTCACAACCCCCCAATGGCTATAAAACTGACACAAATGTATAGTAACATGTCAGGAATGAACAGAGATCTTCCTTACACATTCTCTTTGTTGCTTTCATTCGATTGGGTGAAATAGAGGTGCCACACATTGGAAACGAGACAACATACAACATCCCTTGGCATTTCTCACTTGTCATACATTCACAAACTCACTATAAAGCCTCCCCATGCAATCTCAGTTCATTTCACAAGCTCAAACGTACATTATTGCTACTTTTGTGAAGTATTGGTGTCAAGCGTGGGACAAACTTCTTGTCTAGTGTACGAATTGTAGAAGTGATCCAAGAGAACCATTCTTGCTCGTCTTGAACCTTTGGTGGGTCGTGTACCAAGCTACGTTCATCCTTTGTTCCAACTTGAACCATACGAATCATTTTACCCCACCCCTAGAGGTGAGGTGAGAACTTGGAGATCCCTTATTATTATTTCTCATTTCATTATTTCGATATTTGCACATTTACTTTGTCCTTTTATTTCGTAATATATAAACGTGACACATATATTATATTCGACATATAAGATGTTAGTTATACTGAGAATCAAGTGACATAAAGTTTTCGAGCTAATAATCATGTTTACCTAACGAATATAACACGAATAGAAGTCACTTGGACCATTAGAACATACGTTAAAAGACTTAGAAATATTTTGAGTTTATAAAACTGTTTCGATATAACTTTTGGTCAATCACTTTGGTCACGTAAAAACTTTATTCAACACATGACCTATTCATTTTATGCCTCGACCTCATTGTCAACTTGGCAAACAATCAGGAAACGTATTTTATTCGACTTTATAAGCTCGTATAAGGTGTTTGCTCGACCCCTTTTGATCGACACAAATCAGTTTTCTAAAAACTTATATAATAACGAAAAGGGCTTGTAAGCCCAATAAGCAGTTTATAAGCTTATTTGATAAGCTGATGCCACAAGCTATTTTGTAACATTTTTATACTCCTAAAATGAGCCCAAGTCAAGGCCCAAAACTTTCGAAAGCCCAATGGATCTAAAGTTGTTAACGGGCCCTTATTTAGCTCGTTAAGGCCCATATAACGAAATAAGTTATTTTTAAGAAAATAAGCAATTGGTATAAGCTTATCTGAACATACTGAGCTTATAGAAAAAGTCAAAATGTTAAATTTCAAGTTTGTTAATTTTTGGACTAAGTTTGTAAAATTTTCATAACCGAGGACTAAAACTGCCAAAGTTGCAAACTTTGGGTAGAAACTGTCAAATCTAAATTTTTGAGTTACAAACTGATAATATTGAAACTTAGAGTTGAAAAATGTAAATATTGATATTAATTGGACTTAAAACGTAATAATATTTAACTTTGGACTACCGGTGTAAAATTTATGTCGTTAGGGTTAAAGTGTAACTTTGGTGAAACTTAAAGGATTTTCTGTAAATATTATTTTATAAAAATAATATTAACGTTTTATATATAAAAACACATAATTAATATTAAACTTTTATAAATTTAACTTATATATATACGTTATATAATTCGTGACTATAATTAAATTTAACGATATAACGATATGTTATTTCTTTTCTTTTAAACGATACGTTTATTCGTCTTCTTTTATAAATTACAATCGTAACTTATCGTCTACAAATTTTGACTTATTTATAATTACTTTCCATCGATCATCATCAATGTACTCACAAGTTATATGTATATATAACTTTATTTTTAAACTTTAAGCATTTAAACAAACACGAGTATTGTTCGTAACCGAATGACTAGTATTCGCGATAAAAACCGGACTTAGACTATCAACTGAAACTTGCATTATCTTTTAGGTTGTGTGTGAAGCCGTTGCCTAGCATCGTTGAGTTTACGATACTACTACATCTACTGTACTACTAAGGTGAGTTCATAGCCCACTTTTAACTGTTTTATGTGGGGAGATACATGCTTAAAACCGAACACAAGTCTTTTAATGGTATTGATATACCGGCTGACCGTTATTATTGCTTAAGTAGCTATTGCCAAAAGTCCCTCGATCATGTACCTTAATCACTTGCAGGGTGAACGTAAATAACTGTGGATAGATCTATTAGGGACTAACAATCCACGTTTGGTCGTTGGAGAAAACTACCATACGCACATTATTTTGATGACATAGGTTACTGGCAAAAACCTATCTTGGGGGCATATTATTATGTTGCGTCATATTATTAAATATGATTGGCTGTTAAATCGTTGTGTGTCATGAGCTTAATGCGATAACGGATTTGAATTATTTTCAACTTGTTTGATTGCATACATTTGCAATAAATGACTATATCTTGTGTTCAACTGTTTATTTTCAAACCTATGAATATACTCAACTTTTGTTGACTTTTAGCATGTTTATCTCAGGAATTAAGCAAGAAGGACCATGAAGGCACGGAGTGGGCATGTAAACCGGCAAGGACTTAAATAAATGTTTTAAATATAGTTCAAATAAACTTGTTGTTAAGTTATGGAACATCTTGATGTCATGAATATTCGGTATTTTGAATAAAACTAAACTTTAATAAGTCACTTTGTGTCGTTTTCTATGATTGTGACAAAGATCCTTGAAGTAATACCCCGAAAGTCTTCCACTGTTATTGACAACTTTTGGGGGTGTTACACATTGTTATACATTATGATATTTTTCTTTTGTTTAATTACCATGCAGCAAGATATTGACTCAATCTCATCAAATGAATACTGGATCAATGACCCACCGGTGTTGATTATATCTGATGATGAAATGATATTTTTACAATTATTTACTATATGCACATTGACAACTTAAATATGTTAGGTAACTGATATTACTTTTTGTTCCAGGATTACAACAAAGATAATATACAAAACACACTAACACACTATGAACAACATGCCCAAAACAATGTCGCTCATTATGTCGAACGTGATGATCACACAGACAAATGGATGTGTGTAAACAAGGATTGTTTACATCATACGAAAACTGAAGACATTTTTGTATCAACTTATAACAATGTTGATGATAAAGATGTTGTGGATGATGACAATGTAGAATGGGTATGCATTAACAAAGATTGTGTATACCACAATCACATTGAAGACATTGACGATGAAGACGAGAAATCCATGTCAAACAACATCGGTGATTCTTTTGTTATCAAGAAATGATGTCAAACAACTTTTGTTAGATTATTATTAATGTTGAAGTAATTCCTATTTACTTAATAAACATATCAAATATTTCTGACATACATATTAGTTTTGTTATACGTGGTGCTGATTTGTTGAATCGTTTAGTATAATATTAGGCTTCTATGTTTAAATTTGTGAAATGATAATATGAAATCACAATACTTTTGAAAATATATTTTTTATCATCAACAAAATAAATATGTAATTTTCAACTTAAATGTATGGACCTAATAAGTCATAATATTATTAAATTTACGTGACCCTTGCCCGTCCATCGGACGGGTCATGCGACCAGTTTGTATATATGATAAATAAAATGTATATGCATATGAGACACATATTATTCAAAAGTAGGTTAGAAACAGTTATAACCACCTTATTCTTATTATACGTATGATACATGCATTTTATTATTTTTTTTTTAATTTCAGATGAATCCTAGTACATGGATGTATGATATCCGACGTTCGGATCCAGCTTATTTGAAAGGCGTGCAAAATTTTCTTGCATTTGTTGAGAATAATCGAGTGAATAGTGGCAGCGCTAATATTTATTGTCCTTGCATAGATTGCAAAAACTTTGTAAGACTTAAAGATATCAAAGATATTGATTAACATTTGATTACACGTGGTTTTGTGAAAAAGTACACAAGTTGGTAAAAACACGATGAATTACCAGTTGATAACAACACATCGGTTTGTACATCTATTGATATTGGAAAATGACTATTCGTACATTAACGATGACTGCGAAAACTCAAATGAGATGTCTGATAATGTGGAGGATACGACTGGTGACAATGATCAAGAAAATTGCAAACACTGCTTGAGGACTCACAAAAACCATTATATGTTGGTTGCANATTGAAAGGCGTGCAATTTCTTGCATTGTGAGAATAATCGGTGAATGTGGCAGCGCTAATATTTATTGTCCTTGCACTAATTGCAAAAACTTTGAGATTAAAGATATCAAAGTATTGATTAACATTTGATTACACGTGGTTTTGTGAAAAGTTTCAGTATTACCAGTTGATAACACAATCGGTTTGTAATCTATTGATATTTGAAAATGACTTATTCGATAATTAAACGTGACTTTGCGAAACTCAAATGAGATGTCCTGTTAATGTGGAAGGCTACGACTGGATGACAATATCAAGAATTTGCACCTGCTTGAGGATCACAACCATATATGTTTGGTTGCACAAAAATTTCTATTTATTTTGGTGTTTTTGAAGTTGTTTGGCTAAAAGCAAAACATAGATGACGGATCAAGTTTCACCGACTATTAGAGTGCTCAAATTGCTCCGAAGATACTCGATTACCTCTTTGTTATATTAGGCTAAGAAATGTTTGTCCAACTGAATTAGGAGTTGATAGAATACTGCGTGTCCAAATTATTGATATTTATACAGGATACGTATGCAAATATCGTAGGATCATATTTGTAAGAATTCGAAGGTATAAAAGTGAAACAACAATAAATGACACGAAATAGAAATTCCCCGGCAAATTATTATGGTTGCCCCATCATACCAAGACTGAAACGATTATTTGCGAATGAGAAAGATGCAAAAATTATTGCGTTGACATTCCGATGAGCGTAAAAAGATTGAAAATTAAGGCATGTGGCTGATTCACCTCAATGGAGAAAGATTAATAATACATATGATAAATTTGGTGGCGAGATTAGAAATATACGGTTTGGTCTTAGTTTAGATGGAATTAATTTTTTGGGAATTATCTGCAACAGTTCAAACAAGATTGAAGACAAATTCCAACTACTGAAGAATACACTAACAGTACAAAGTTAGTTAGTACTGTTAGTTATACATAGTTTGTACTGCTTATGTTTTTGGCAGAATAGGATAAACATGTAATGTGATAAGTATAGAAAAGATCTTGTGCATATCCTATATGTTTAGATTATTCATTACTTGTAAAGGACTCTGATAACGCTCTAATTATACATATTTATTCCCTCGATTATATATTATATACCTATTATATTATAAAGAATATTATGTTATTTGTGTAGATTTGGTACTAATCTGGTTGCAGGATTGATCGAGAGAAGAAATTAAGAATATTGCTTAAAGGGACGATAAATTAACAACAATAATAAAAGGAAGAACTTGGAATGAAAATACATTACAAACCCAAGTACGCCGGTCTTAGAACTGTGTGCGGCGTACTTGCTTGGCGGGTAAATGAGTTTGATTCTACACGAAGTACGGCGTACTTTCTATGAAGTACGACGCACTTATCTTGTCAGTTACAAAGAAGAGTTAATACTTGCATTCATTGAGAGGCCGATTATTTGCCTTCATTAATCACATTCTGGAGTTGAATTAGGTCGAGTGGACTTATAAAAAGGAGAGAACGAAACCAGAGAAGGAGAGTAGCAAGAAAGAGAAGTATCACTAGAATTGTCAAAGGTTACTAAGTTGGTATTGGTGAACTCATACCAAGTTCACCATATCAAGGGTGTACTCATGATCCAAGTACTATGACATAGGCTAGGAGAAGGAGTCGAGTCGATTTTTCTCTGTGGAGACTAGTTGATCTTTCGTTGTAATCACTTTGGTACAATTCTAAGTTTAATATAATTTGCATTATGAAGTTTATGAAATCTATGTTGAATGATATGTATTTTGTTACTGAAATAATGGAGTAGTCGTTCTTATGTTTATTTGGGTGATGTAGTCATATGGTTGTTTACATTTACATGTTTGCTTGCTATTGATACTATTCGTAAGTTTAATTGATGAGATGATGTTTGGATCATTGTTAAGTGTTTGATGTATCTCTGTGATAGAAGTAGGTCGAAAGGGTCTATTGCTTTGATATTATTTCAAGTTGTTTGTCTACGGCAACTTGGTGTTTGCCTTGTAGAAATTGGCCAACAAAACATCTATCAACCCAACCATGGTCTTGTTTAATGCCTGATCTCATGTCTAACGAACTTGATTAGGAAATTGGCTAATCTATACTTCTGTTATGAACCAATCTTAATGCATTTGATATATTGAGAATTATAGGTCGAAAGGGATTCTTAATATGTTGGATAGTTATATGTAGGAGTGATCACCAGTCATCTCTTGCTTATATATCTTGTTCATGATTGCTTGCTTATCATATACATGTTTACCTCCATGTTTCTCAGCCTAGATAAACATAACCTTAAATCATATCTAAATAACCAAATTATTAGTCTTTTGATAAGTGACAATCTTGGGACTATACTTTTACACAATTGCTAACTTGGCTTTTCTACAATCTCTTGGGACGACCTGGTCTTACCTAAAACCTTTACTATAAACGGGGGTTATACTTTACCCGTGTGTTTTATATATAAAACTAGCAATAAAACAAGTGACAAGCTACTTAACCATAGGACAGGTCTTCTTGTTGTATCTATTATCTATCCGTGAATGTGCTTGCTATTCTCTGATTCGTTCTCATTAGTTTTTCTTTTATTGTTTAATCTACTACAACTGTGCTAGTCTCTCAGACTACACCCCCCTTGCGTTAGATTAGGTTGTAAAACTAACTTAGGATATTAAAATACTGATTAGGTTAACTATGTTGACATAAATAATGCGTAAAAACGTTATTTATATTTTTCGATATCTCTACGTTTTGATGATCACAAAATGGAAAATCATTAAACGTAAGATTACTACGTAAACAAGTATTAAGCTAGTTTATATCATTATATCCAACTTAATCACACAAGGTATGGATAAACAAGTGCTTAATACATCTCGTGATCAAAGGGGTATTTAATTAATTAATACAAAGTTTATTTAATATTATATATTTTTGAAAAACAATTTTGGTAATAAAGAAAAATGTTTTAATCATACTAAATATATGAATTCAAATTTTTAACCAAAATCAGTTAGTTTTTCACCAAATAAACTTTCCCCNTTATCTACGGCAACTTGGTGTTTGCCTTGTAGAAATTGGCCAACAAAACATCTATCAACCCAACCATGGTCTTGTTTAATGCCTGATCTCATGTCTAACGAACTTGATTAGGAAATTGGCTTATCTATACTTCTGTTATGAACCAATCTTAATGCATTTGATATATTGAGAATTATAGGTCGAAAGGGATTCTTAATATCTTGGATAGTTATATGTAGGAGTGATCACCAGTCATCTCTTGCTTATATATCTTGTTCATGATTGCTTGCTTATCATATACACGTTTACCTCCATGTTTCTCAGCCTAGATAAACATAACCTTAAATCATATCTAAATAACCAAATTACTAGTCTTTTGATAAGTGACAATCTTGGGACTATACTTTTACACAATTGCTAACTTGGCTTTTCTACAATCTCTTGGGACGACCTGGTCTTACCTAAAACCTTTACTATAAATGGGGGTTATACTTTACCCGTGTGTTTTATATATAAAACTAGCAATAAAACAAGTGACAAGCTACTTAACCATAGGACAGGTCTTCTTGTTGTATCTATTATCTATCCGTGAATGTGCTTGCTATTCTCTGATTCGTTCTTATTAGTTTTACTTTTATTGTTTAATCTACTAAAACTGTGCTAGTCTCTCAGACTAAACCCCCCTTGCGTTAGATTAGGTTGTAAAACTAACTTAGGATATTAAAATACTGATTAGGTTAACTAGATATTCCGTTCCACTCTTAGTGACCGACACTATGCTTACCATTATATACATATTGATCGGGTACACTACTCGTTAAGTGTGTACGTTAGGATAAGTCGGCTAAATATAAATTTAAAACTTGAATAGGAAAAACAACTATACTACAAACTGACACATCACACACATCAGCACTTTAGAAGACCTTTTGAGTAGAGCACGTGTGAGGGAAGCGGATTTAATATGGAAGAAAGACATGGAAGTGAAGGACAACAAGAAAAAACAAGATTATGTAGATCGAGATCCCAAGAAACCTAAGCAAGATCATGGTCAAAAAGGCGGTAAAAACCAAACCAATTTACCGTGCAAAAAGTGTCATAAATTTCATCTTGGAGAGTGTTGGGCGAACTTACCGAGTTGTTATAAATGTGGTGCTCTAAGCCACATGAGTAAAGATTGCAAGAAACAGATGATTATGTGCTACAATTGTCATGAGTTAGGGTATAGGCTTAATGAATGCCCGAAGACGAAGGCAATTGAGACAAGGAACTTAAAATCGGTAAAGGAGGAAAAGGCATAATTTACCCAAAATCCCGAGTGTATGTAAAGTCCGCCGAATAGGCTGAGTTGGTGCACGATGTTGTTTCAGGTACAATTCTTGTTAATTCTTTACCCGCTCGCGTGTTGTATGATTCACGTGCAAGTGTTTCCTTCATATATTATGAATTAGCCCAAATTTATCCACTCCACTAAGTAAACTTCCTTTCCCCTTTGGAGTCAAGATAGCCGATAGTAAAGTTGTAGTTGTATCTAATTTTTACCGTGATGTAGAGATAGAAATCAATGACAGTACCTTTAGGATAGACTTGATTCCTATTATGCTTGGAGAGTTCGATATCACAATTGGCATAGATTGGCTTAGTAAACATAGTGCCGCCATTCTATGTGGTCAAATGCTCGTGCGGGTAGTTAATCCTCAATCATTATATTTGGTGAGAAAAGGAAGGGTGAACTTAGATTATGTTCTGTGATGAAAGCTAGGAAATATTTGTCACATGGTTGCTATTCCTTTATAGCACACGTGATAGATAATTAGATACTAGTTTTAATAAGAGAAGTGTTGATGATGTTCCGATTTTGAATGAGTATAGTGATGTCTTCCCGGAAGATTTGTTGGGTATTCCACCCGAAAGGTAAGTTGAGTTTTGTATTGATCTTTTTCCAGGTGCTACTCCTATCGCCAAAACTCCCTATCGCTTAGCCCCATCCGACATGAAAGAATTAATGAGCCAACTCAAAGAATTACTTGATAAGGGTTTATCCATCTTAGTAGTTCACCATGGGGAGCTCTAATCTTGTTCGTTAAGAAGAAAGATGGTAGTATGCACCCGCGGTCTTACAAATGCACCCGCGATCTTTCATGGATCTCATGAACTGTGTGTGTAGGCCGATGTTGGACAAATCCGTTATAATGTTCATTGATGATATTCTTATTTTTTCATAAGATCAAGGCAGAACATGAAGTGCATTTGCGGGAAATTCTTGAGACGTTGAGAAGAGAAAGATTGTACGCTAAATTCTCGAAATGCGAATTTTGGTTACAAGAACTCCAATTCCTTGGTCACGTTATTAATTCGGAAGGTATTAAGGTTGCCCCGTCTAAAGTTGAAGCTATGATGAATTGGCAAGCACCGAAGAAAGTTGGTGAAATTAAAAGCTTTCTTGGACTTGCGGCGTATTACCGTGGGTTTATTCAAGATTTTCCAAGATTGCATCTTCTTTAACCAAAATCACTAAGATGAATTCTCCTTTTGTATGGGGTAAAGAGCAAGACGACGCTTTTTGTACCCTACGAAAGAAATTATGTGAAGCACCAGTTCTTGTGTTACCTGAAGGAACCGAAGACATGGTTGTTTATAGTGAGGCATCTTATTCTNGAGAGTTCGATATCACAATTGGCATAGATTGCCTTAGTAAACATAATGCCACCATTCTAAGTAGTCAAAAGCTCGTGCGGGTAGTTAATCCTCAAAGTCGTGAAATCATTATTTTTGGTGAGAAAAGGAAGGGTGAACTTAGATTATGTTCTGTGATGAAAGCTAGGAAATATTTGTCACATGGTTGCTATTCCTTTATAGCACACGTGATAGATAATTAGATACTAGTTTTAATAAGAGAAGTGTTGATGATGTTCCGATTTTGAATGAGTATAGTGATGTCTTCCCGGAAGATTTGTTGGGTATTCCACCCGAAAGGTAAGTTGAGTTTTGTATTGATCTTTTTCCAGGTGCAACTCCTATCGCCAAAACTCCCTATCGCTTAGCCCCATCCGAAATGAAAGAATTAATGAGCCAACTCAAAGAATTACTTGATAAGGGTTTATCCATCCTAGTAGTTCACCATAGGGAGCTCTAATCTTGTTCGTTAAGAAGAAAGATGGTAGTATGCACCCGCGGTCTTACAAATGCACCCGCGATCTTTCATGGATCTCATGAACTGTGTGTGTAGGCCGATGTTGGACAAATCCGTTATAATGTTCATTGATGATATTCTTATTTTTTCATAAGAGCAAGGAAGAACATGAAGTGCATTTGCGGGAAATTCTTGAGACGTTGAGAAGAGAAAGATTGTACGCTAAATTCTCGAAATGCGAATTTTGGTTACAAGAAGTCCAATTCCTTGGTCACGTTATTAATTCGGAAGGTATTAAGGTTGCCCCGTCTAAAGTTGAAGCTATGATGAATTGGCAAGCACCGAAGAATGTTGGTGAAATTAAAAGCTTTCTTGGACTTGCGGCGTATTACCGTGGGTTTATTCAAGATTTTCCAAGATTGCATCCTCTTTAACCAAAATCACTAAGATGAATTCTCCTTTTGTATGGGGTAAAGAGCAAGACGACGCTTTTTGTACCCTACGAAAGAAATTATGTGAAGCACCAGTTCTTGTGTTACCTGAAGGAACCGAAGACATGGTTGTTTATAGTGAGGCATCTTATTCCAGCCTTGGGTGTGTTCTTATGCAACGAGGTAAAGTGATTGCTTATGCCTCAAGACAACTGAAAAAGCACGAACAGAATTACCCGACTCACAATCTTGAGTTCACGGCCGTAGTATTTTCCTTGAAGATTTGGAGGCATTATTTATATGGTGTAAAGTTCACAGTTTACACCGATCATAGAAGCCTTCAATATTTCCTACAGAAGAAAGACCCGAATATGAGGCAACGAAGGTTGCTAGATTTGTTAAAGGATTATGATCGTGAAATTCGCTAGTTTGTTAAAGGATTATGTTGCATTACCAAATCTCTGCCCAAAGTAAAATGAGTACTTACTTCGAACAGTCTCGTTTGACAAGCAGTTTTTCATACTTCTTCTTAGTTGCTTTAACATCTTCCTCCTATCAGAACCTGGTTCATCCTATGAACCTGTTGCACTATCAAAACCATCTACATTTACCACTTCTACACCATTTCCTTGAAAAACCCCATCTGGTAGTTGACTGGTTACGCCAATTTTGTCAAAAGCTTCATTCCCATTAAGGCTAAACAAATTCACTTCAACATTAGGCTCTGTTATTTCATTTTCTTCATCAACTATAACAACATCTTCATCATATGTATCTGAATTATCACTAAAGTCACCATCATATTATGTATCATAAGCACTACCAATAAGCACTACCAATCCGGTCACCCTCAACATCATATTTTACTTGTTGACCAATACCTTGTTCAACAAGTTCCTCAGTTCTAGGTTCTACAAAGTTGCTTTTACATCAACATATGTCTCTGATTCATTGACCACATAGTCATTGGGAACCTCAGAGATAACAAACTCTTCTTGCATTTCATTATGAGGAACATTTAGGTCAAGATTTAAGCTTAAGTTTAAGTCCAAGTCATCAACTACAAAATGTTCATAATGACTTAGAACTGTCTACATTCATAGCATCAAGATAACTAAACTCTAGACCCCCATCCAATTCATTATCATCAAAGTCCATAAACCTAATCATATCATCTATTTCATCATTTACCACATCATTAACCTTGTTTCTACTGGGGTGAACGTGAGGTTTATACTTTCAAACTGTGACCTTATATGTAGAAGGTCATTGACTTGGTTGTAACTAGATTCATTCACAGTCAATTGTGTAAATGTGAGTTCACATGTTCTATAGATACCAAACATACCTTTAGGTATAAACTTAGGTGAAATAGAGTCACTACCAGAGCTGCCTTAGTAGGTGTATTACTATCTTTACTATCATGCCATGTCAACAACAACATTTTACCATAATTTTTTTCCTTAGAAGCACTAGTACTAGGTTCACTAGACATATCTTTCTCATACTCTTCTATTGTTGCCCTGATTTTTCCTGGTGACATGTGGTAACAATTAAGCTTAGTACAACTATGCTCTATATACACCTTTATTAACTTGAAATTCAAAAGAAGGGTAGTCATAAAACGCACATCCTCATTACATCCCAATGCATACAACCCAACATCTAAACTACTCATGGGTCTTAAATAGTGATAAAACATAGGCTTAGTTTCACTTGTGTAACCTAAATGTATGACCATCTTATCTAACTCAAACATCGAGAAAACTTCAATGTCAACCCTATGAAAGATATCTTCTTGACCACCAACATATTGTCTACCAGGAAACCTCCTAAATGACCCGCCATGGTGTCTGCGTATGGTGAACAAACGTGGTGCATACTCTACATAAAAATATGAAATTACTGAGTATATCAACAAAAATGAACACAAGTTCATAGCAAAATATAGCTCAAATTAACCGGCTTTCAAGTCATTACCATATGCCTTCTCGCATTCGATTTCCAAGTATTCGGTTGTTATAATTACTTTTTTTTCCCTCAGCTTCCCATGTTGTTAACACCATTGTTAACACAGATTTGTAAAGAAGATGATCTTGTTCAATTTTTTAGTAAGAGAATTTTGAGGGATGACAGATGTGGGATTAGATGGGTGGCTGTGGGTAAGAAAGACTGAAGTGAGATGACAAGGATTAGGGGAGCAGAGTGGTAAGTATGAAAGAGAAAATAGACAACGGGTGTAAATTACCAAAATGTCAGACCCTCCAACTCAGCAAACAACGATAGATAATGATGGTAATCTATAACGGGGGTGCAGGGACCAAATGGGTAACCGTTTGGCCAAAAGTGGACTAACCGTGCAACAAAATCAAAATAAGGGACCAAATGCGAAAATAAGGTACAGTTCAGGGACAATTCATGTAATTTATCCAAAAGCATATTATTATTATTATTATGCTTATGTATTTTTCACAAGCATCATTATCCATTACTAATTGGTTGGCTAGCTCTTCTAATATTTGGCCACAACTCAAAGGGGTCTAACCAAGCAATGTTTAAATAAATAGAGGCTCATTCGTGAATGTGGAAAACTATGGGGGCTTAATTTGAATAAACTACAAAAGCAAACCATTATTAGATCACAAAATCAAAGTACGGCCAACCGGTGTTCTTTTTAGTCATAAAAATCTGATTTGGGGTTTTAGTATTCTTAAAAGGGTTGTCATATTTGAGCGTTTATTGTTGTGAATTTGCAGGAAATGCAGGTATTTTATCTTTTAGTGGTAATGTATGTATAGTTTTTGTTGCTTGTATTCCTACAATTAAGCTTCACTTGGAGGAGGGTTTTTTGAATTGATTATATGACTATTGAAAAAAGTGATTATCTACTAGTTATTTCACTCTTTGGTCATAAGATAGGCATAGCAGAGTCAAATTTATATATTTGTTGCATTAAAATGTAATAATTAGATAAGCAATCCCCCTTACTATAGTTTTATCCAAAGATTTTTCATTAACATCGAGTGTAGGCATCAAGAGCAAGACTTTTCAAGGAATACAAGGAGGTGCAAAGGGAGAAAGTAGCTGATCCAGATATACAGCTTGTTTGCGATGATTCCAATATCTTTAAATGGACCGCACTCATCAAGGCACGTTCCACATTATTACAAACACACATTTTTTTTGGTCTTGTTTTACCAATTACGTACTACTTTTTATACAGGGACCATCAGAAACTCCTTATGAAGGAGGAGTCTTTCAGCTTGCGTTTTCTGTTCCAGAGCAATACCCTTTACAGCCTCCGCAAGTCAGGTTTTTGACAAAGATATTTCATCCAAATGTACATTTCAAGGTATCCATCTCCTCTTTTTTATTTTCTTCTATAAATGCGTTGATAAATATAAACATCTGTAAGGGGCACGAATAGAGTTTCTCTTCCTAACATTCTTAAATAAATGAGGATCAAATATTTACCAACACATGGAATGAAATGAAGATGGATTTCTTATTTGATAATTTGTTATATTCGTACGTCTTTCCTTAGTTGTCCTACTAACTTCTCTCATTTATGGATGGTATATGGTAATTGTTGGTAAATGATCAAGAGAAGCCTAAGTAATCCATAGAGTCCGCTTAATACAATCCTTCCACATGAACAGGGCAATCTACGGTCCTTTTGACCCGTGGGCGGTGGATGTGGTTCATAAGAAATTGATAATATATGCACCATGTAGGGTTTGAACTTTTAGATGTCTGTTGCCAATAGAAAAGTAACTTGTGTAATTTTTTTTCTTTTATTATGAAGCATTTGGGAAGATTGCTTGCTGATCACTATTTTCGTTAGGATGCACCTTTTACTAATACTGGATTAGTATTATCATAAGTCAATAAGTGGGTTTAAAAACTGTATGTGATTTTGAAGACTCACAGTTACACAACTAGTCGTAAGTGTCGTAGGTATGGATGAGCTTTTGCTGTTTAAAGTTGCGTTATTAGTAGCAGTTTTTTGAGTCTTTGACTAATTATGATTTGTTTAATGAATTGGATACATATAATGACAAAGTAGTGTCAGTAACTCACTATCATGAAGTAAGGAGAAGGAGAGCTAACAGTATCAGATTAGGTGAAAGATGGAGCAGTTGGTGATTTTTGTTATACTCTGAAAACTCTGTTTTGTTGCCTCATTATCCACCGCTAGTTATACGACCCCTAGGTAATCATATATTCGGAAGCGGAATGTCTATATCCAAAAATTTGAAACCAATTAATATGACTACAAATTGCAATAGCCTTAATACTTTAAAACATGAGTCAACATATCCCAAATTAAACTATATAAGTTGGAGGATGTTTAGGGTGTTCAGTATTGGCATTTTTTTGATGCGGATAAGTAGTTTTGGAACTTTGTATGGTATGTGTTTATCTGCTTTAGAATAGATAAGTAATCCCTGACACTCTATTACTTGATATTGTATAATGGATTATACCTTACAGTACGCATGTTTTGTGACTTTTGACATTATCTAACTAATGGGTGACGTCTAAGAATGTCATTATTCGTTTATGACAAGGTGTAGATCTGTTAAACCTTCAATATGAATTTCTTGTAGCTTGATTTAATTTTCGTGTTTTTATAGACCGGAGAAATTTGCCTTGATATCCTGAAGAATGCTTGGAGTCCTGCTTGGACACTTCAGTCTGTTTGTAGAGCTATAATTGCTTTAATGGCCCATCCCGAACCCGATAGCCCATTGAATTGTGATTCAGGTATACTTTTTCTTTAATACCTGCATTTTGTTTGCATTCCTATAAACTTTTCAAAATTTCTTTAATCAGCTGCTTTTTCTCCTTTGGATTCCCAATTAGTTTCAATACCTTAGTTGAGATGCGAAGTGCTGGTAACATGCAGATAAAAGATATATTTAGAAAAAATAGATTATGAATTCTTGAGACACATCACATATCAGCTTAGCATTTACAAGAGAAACGCAATTATATTATTGGTTGTCGAATAAGTTCACACTGATCAAATATTTCATCAGAAAGTGGTAAGCGCGGTTCAAGTATTGGGCGGTAAAACCCGGAACGGATCATGGACCTAAACAACCTGAAATACAGTACCGAAGAATGAAGACCTAAGTGAATGGTCCCGGTCTCATCCAGGCTGGTGCCGGTTCAGACCAGTTTGGACTGTATTATATTAATTGTCTTTCCAGCTTCTAATTGCTTCTGCCTGTCTGAACGACACTGGCCTGCAACCGACCAGGACGATTCGGTCCTATATCAGGTTGTTTTGGTTCCCGATTTGTTCCAGTCATTGACCCTTGCTCACCCCTAGTTGGTTGTAATCCCTACAAAGAAAGGAAATAAATATTGACATTCCAAATTAGCTCAAAAATATGGTATGGATCGGTTTTGACCTGGGCCTGACCTGAAAGTACTCAGAATTCCGGACCATACTGACTGTTCCCGGTCCCGGTTTGGGTCAGCCGGGTTTTTGCGCTGGATAGGTTAGCCAGGGTTTTGCGCTGGATGCTCACCCTTAGAGAATATTAGTTGTGTAACTGGTGATTGAAGAAGAATTTCTAATTATGCAAGATATATATAGATCTTCTGCCAATATTTTACGATTGTTATACAGAGGAACATTCTTTATACAGGTAAATTATTCACTTTAAGCTAGAGACAGTTATGTGACTACTTCAATGTCGAAACTTATCTTTCTTACAGTGACCCTTTTATCTATTATCTTAATCTGATAGTTTAGACCTCAATATTTGGGAACCAGAATAGTAATATTTTATTATTTGTTGACAGGAAATCTCCTTCGATCTGGTGATGTTAGAGGATTTCACTCCATGGCTAAGATGTATACAAGGCTTGCAGCCATGCCAAAGAAAGGTTGAATTGTGTTTAAGAGGCTTGCAGCAATGCCAAAGGAAGGTTGGACCGTGTTTTATCTTATTGGTTGCACAATTGTATGTATGTGTACCTTCAGGATACTCCTATTTTACGGATTGTTACTTGTTTGTTACAATGTCATTCTTGGGAAATAAGATTTAACTTCAGGAATTAAACGGAGGTGTAGATAAAGACTGACTGCAATTATTGTATTACCTACAAGTAATTGTAATATGAAGAAATGAATTTTTTTTTTGAACAGAATGAAGAAATGAATTAAATGGGAGTCTTTTTGAGGATCAAGTCTCATTTAAAAAAAAAAACAAAAAAATGATTGAAATGAATTGAAGCGAGGCTCAACTTTGCAACTAGAAAAGGAAGATCAATAGCTTTTTAAANAAAAGCCCGAAGATCATGATTATAGAGAAAAACAGACGACTCTTTTAAAGTGATCACATTTAAATAGAAATGTTGGGGACTTCAAATTGAACGGATTACAACAGATTAACAATATACTGAATTTAACGCAAGTTGGTGTACAACTCAACAACAATTCTACAATGATTTACACTCGGTCCAAGCTATTTTTTTAGAAGTGTTTCAGATCTCAGCAATTATAACTACCACCAAAAGAACTGTAAACATGTGCTAATTTGACCCCTTACTGTTCTTTTGGGCACTAGAACCGCCTCTGGCTACCTAAGTGACAACAACAGAGGTTCTCAAGTGTCAAGTCCTCGTACATGTATACATACATATCCAAGCAGCAATGATATGTTGTTGCACCATATGATGCATTCACCAATGTCTATGGTTGGAGAAACTTGTCGAACCAATCGCTCGCTTCTTTAACCATTAATGATGTCATTTGATGCCCGATTCCTTCTTCTGCTATCACCTGCATTACATTTATAGAGTAAGGATCAAATGAGAAATAAAAGTAAAATGAGAAGAATGAGAAATAACCACAGCCGCACATTTCAGATGCACCTACAAAAAGAGATGCATCTCCCATGAAATTCTCCTTCTACATTTGAAATGTGTGGCTGAAAACATTTCTCACTCTTCTTATTTTTATTTTTTTTCTTAGTGGATCCATTCCCTACATTTATAACCAAAGATATATAAAACAAAGAGTCAAGGTCAAACCAACTCAAATGGCTACAGAGAAGCTTTTGCTAAAATTTAACTAAAAGACCGGTAAATTAGGCTCAGTTTTTGGACGCAAGTGGTTCCGGTTTCAAAAGCTTTCAATATAATTGGTCTGAATTAGTTCATGTTTAAGTTGTTGATCGAATTGAACCAAACCTTATCTCACAAAACCAGGTTAAACAGATGAACCATGGTATTATTATCATTGCACTACTATAATCTTAATAGAAGATCCCTTCCATAGTTATGTTTCAGTTATAAGTCATGATACTTGAACAAAACGACTTATCGATTACAATCACAGCTCTCACAGTCTTATACAATAAGTCATTTTCATACAAAATATTGTAGTACACAATTCCAAAAATAGTATTGTTTGAGCATGTTATAGAAAATCTGGGCAGTTTCATAGTGTGTGTTAGTACCTTGAACTTATCTGAGCAATTGGCATTTTCGAATGCCTTGCGTGTATCTGATATGGTAATAACTAGACCTGCCACTGGGCAACGGGGATCCTCTTTACCTATGTGTTTGAGACAGTTTGCCATGTTATATCTTTGAACTCCACAAAATATAAAGCATCCATAAATATATTCTGAATTAATAAGATGCGTAAAAAGGTTATTTCACCTTGCAGCATCAACAAAGGGCGTGGTGCAATGAGCGGGACTGTATAGTTCGAGTCAAACTCAGATGCTAGACCAGGAGCTATCCTATCCCAAACCTGATCACACAAGTAACAAAACATTATAAAGTAGTCATTATTCAAGGAGGATTTTAATAACTATATCATAGTCAATCATTTGTACAGTAATTAAGTTGTATGTGTAGTCAAACATTGCAATCTTTTGGGATGAAAGAAGTGTTCAAGGGATATCTCCCTTCCTCGTGCATTTTCAGGTAATAATTACCTATTCCACCCAGATTCATCCTTTAAGTCATTATCAAGGACAAGTTAGGCATTTTAGGATAACCAAACAATTTTTGTTAACATGTGTGTTTAGTTCAATGTTGCACTATTTTAGAGGAGTATAATTTGAATTATTACTCACCTTTTCCACAACTTCTTTGTCAATAGCATTCTTCCCTAAATCAGCACGTGCTTCTGAAAGGAATGAATGTTGAAAAGTGTTACGATCATTAATAATTAGAGTCGTGCAGAATCAAATGTGTCAACATATTGCTTCACATGGTCCAATAATCACTGAGCTATTTTACAATTTATAATTGTGACTAAGTTATAAGACACCTAACATGCTTAAAGAGAAGTTTTTAAATAACTAAAGTCTGAAAATCATCATCTTACGTTCAAACACAGACTTGATGCTGTCAACTCGAGCCTGCCATTTATCATTATCAATGGCCCAACGAAACCCCTATACAACCATATCAAATTTAACTTTAGTTAATAACATTATCAAGTGAGAAACTAGATGTTTTTTGGTAAAGACATACCTGAACACCAATTATGGGGACAACCACTGAATAACGTGTGTCAAGAAAAGCAGCAAACCATGCATGCATGCCTGCAAGAAAGAGCAATATTTCAGTTAGATGTGGCAAGATCTACCCATTTACTTATGAGTGGGATGCTTTTACTTATGTTTATCAAAGAGTAAGGGGGTGTTTCTTTTCTTCTTAGTGGGGAAGAAAAGTGGGCCCAAACCCTTAATACCTCTTTATTGGGGGAAGCATTAAACCTTCACTCTCCCAAATAAGAGGCTAATTAAGAGATTCATATGGAACCTCTTAATTTGGTAAACACCCCCTAAGTTAGTAAGGAAATGGGTTGAACAGATAGAAAATCGACCAAAGCTTATTTTTTAGGCATTTAACCTCCTAAATCGGTTATGCAAACAATGAGACTTCTATTGTAATCATTTAGTTTTTTTCATCATGTTCAACACATTAAATCTCGATAAAAAATCTAAAACACTAGGACAAAAAGTGTTTAAGGTCAACCCAATCCAACTCAAACTAAAACGGCTCATTTGGATGAGAACCTGTTTCAACCCATCTACAGAACCTGCCTGAACCTCCCATTTTGCCAACTTTAATTGCAGAAAGTATTACGTAATTTAAGAAATAAGGATATCCTCTTCATATTGATTTATATTTTATTAACCTTACCTCCAAGTGATTCTCCAGTAATTCCTATCCTGGAATGGTCTATATCATCTCTTCCAGTAAGATAGTCTGCCAACTTTACAAGGTCCCAGACCTGTCAAATGATTGAGAAAACATTATAAATAAAGATAAATAAACTGAATTCCATCCGTTAACATTTGAAATAGTATCTCAAGCATGAGGAAGAAAAGAAGTATAACTNTTAAGTTTATCAAAGAGTAAGTTAGTAAGGAAATGGGTTGAACAGATAGAAAATCGACCAAAGCTTATTTTTTACGCATTTAACCTCCTAAATCGGTTATGCAAACAATGAGACTTCTATTGTAATCATTTAGTTTTTTTCGTCATGTTCAACACATTAAATCTCGATAAAAAATCTAAAACACTAGTACAAAAAGTGTTTAAGGTCAACCCAATACAACTCAAACTAAAACGGCTCATTTGGATGAGAATCTGTTTCAACCCATCTACAGAACCTGCCTGAACCTCCCATTTTGCCAACTTTAATTGCAGAAAGTATTACGTAATTTAAGAAATAAGGATATCCTCTTCATATTGATTTATATTTTATTAACCTTACCTCCAAGTGATTCTCCAGTAATTCCTATCCTGGAATGGTCTATATCATCTCTTCCAGTAAGATAGTCTGCCAACTTTACAAGGTCCCAGACCTGTCAAATGATTGAGAAAACATTATAAATGAAGATAAATAAACTGAATTCCATCCGTTAACATTTGAAATAGTATCTCAAGCATGAGGAAGAAAAGAAGTATAACCGTATCAAAGATGAATGGCATTGTATCACCTCTTTTCCATGATGAAACAAGAGCCTGCATCAAAGACATAGAAAATCAGATCATGACTCGAGATTATCATAACTCCAGTGATGAATAAATCAGAGCATAACACAGGAAAGATGTGTCAAATAGTAACATTTCTGTTTATAATATTCTTATATGTAACGGAAAGCATCACAAACAAGATAAATAGCAATTAAAAAAGGTTTTGATTCTCACATCTTCATAGGTGGTGACGGTTTTGGCACGTTCTCCATGGTAACGAGAATCAATTGCAACGGTAATATATCCACGTGAAGCATAGGCCTGAGAATATGTAACTTATAAAAATTGTTTTTTTATTAAACTCTCATCACGTTAGAAAAGACCACAAAATTTCCTACCTCAAGTAATGGGCGTACCCACTCTTTGCACTTATTTGTGCTATGCAGAAAAACGACAGCTGGCCTTTTAATATTACTGCTTTCTTTCAGACTCAAGATGAGCACAGGTAAACGCCCTTGCTCTCCTTCCTATTTCAAATACCATAACAAGTTTCTCCATATTAAAATTGGAAATGAAGTAACGGATTATTGCATACAACTGTAACCAACTTTCATATGATCTCTCAGCCATGGGTAAGCATCTTTTGTCAAACACTATAAAAAACCTCAATATTTTCAAAATTTCGAGGCAGGGTAATCTTCAACCTTGTCAACTTGTAATCGCTTATTTGGGCCAAATCATGAATAAAATTTGAAAGTTGAGAGTTTTTATGAGTGAAAACAAAATAACTATGCGAGACTGAGATCACATCAAAGTTGGTTTCCTTTTATGCAGTAACCCTTCAAGTAATCATGTACTAATATACTCATTAACTTGCCCACAATAGATCATTCTACCAGTGTAAAAAGTTTGGCTATAATAAAGGATGGATATCGAAAATTCAGTTACCTCGGTGGTTATGTACAAATTTTCTTCTTCAAGGAGTTCGTTGAAGTTGGGAATGTCTACTTTTGGACAAGATTCCATTGCCTGGTATTGGTGAAAATAAGATATAATTTCCAACAAAGATAACAGCAAGGTAAATAATTTCTCAAGTAATTTCACCTCACTATGTTTTGGGGGTGGAGCTCCCTGATATAAGGGGTCCTTCACGGGCTTTGCGGGTTGTGTCTGAAGTTGAACTGAAAAGAGCATTTAACATAGGTATATCATGAACAAATATTTGACAATCGAAGAGATGAAACAATACTTCTATAGAAGAGTAATTAACATAAAAGTAGTAAAATAACACTTACGGTAAAGAAAAAAGTGCAATTAACTCCTATTCTAGAAGAATCATGTCAGTTAGTGGAATAAGACATGGAGATGATAGAAACTACATCTGTTGAGACAAGGGTTGCACTTTGACTTGGGAAAACAAATTTCGTGATATTTGAAGTTCCAAAATCTGTTTTGACTCTAGACATATATGAAGAACAACAATCATGGTGGTAACAACCTACAATGGTATTCGATGAAAGCTATTCAAAGTGTCTCTTTTGCCCACAGTTAACTAAAACATATAGCCTTCATAAGCAAGAGGAAACGAAACAAGAAGTTTACACTCTGAAGAAAGTCTTGAATGATTATGGCTGGAAAACCACTCAGTTCAATTTGCTTTCAGCAAAGACACCAGGAGGAAATATTGTATCAAAGAAAGGAGTGTTTTGTGCTTAGGACATCCAATAGATGTTATTAACTAATTGACTAACTAGTAAGCCATTCACTTCACGGAAAAGTACAACCAAAAATGAAAAACTACACTCCTCTAGTCCCATTATACATCTCAACACAGATAATAATAACATCGTTAAGATGGTTCAGAGAGATGAGTGAGCATTACTACTAAACAGTGATACTTTATAACAGAATTAACCAATTGCAAAATTCAATTAATCAGCTCATGTTGATGATCTAAAAACAGAAAGAAGACCAAGGAAATTTATGAGGTTAATGCTCATATGTCAGGTACACCTTTATCTCATAGATTCAGTTCTTTCTCAGCATAAAACTGTCTGGCACATAAATACCAATAATGCTCATTTCTAGTCTCATGAACCCGAAACTCATACCAATCTCAAAATCCTAATCATTACTATAAGGTACCATCCTACTCATTTCTCACCATGCCCAATACCACCAACATCATCATAGATCCTACTCATAAACGTTTCATAAAAAATATCATTTCTTTTGTTGAACCTAGCAGCTATACCCAAGCGTTAAAGAGTGAATAATTGATTGAAGTCACCAATAAGAAAGTATCCGTGGACTTTTGAAAAACATTACAACAGGGAAGAGACCAATTGTAAGCAAGTCTGTGTAAAAGGTAAAATATAAACTATCTAAGCTATAAATAAAGTTCATCAAACAACTTCATACCAACTACAAAGGAAGTAGCTACAGAATTTATTTCTTTAATTTACAAGTGAGACAAATTTGAGCATAGACATAGTACCATCAGCAGTAGGAGAACGTCGAGTTTTAAGAAGTCGAATAAACCGAGATCGAAGCTCAGCTGCTGCTGCTGCTGGTGCGTCCATTTTCCAATTATCAACAGTGAGATTATTATTAATCTTGTGAAATGATGATACTATATGTTTGTTGTTATTATTATTATTATAGTGGAGCAGTTGTGAGGATGCATGACCAGACAATAATATACTACTATTTAATGATGGGCCCCGCAGACATCTACCAGAAATGGTTGCGGTAGCTGGAGCTGACAGTATCATGTTTATGTCCATACTCAACACGAGCAATACATTATGATTATGGTGGCATCAAAACATGTGTTTCTTCTTCGTATGGGTGTCACTTACGATGCACCTAGTTTGTGAATGCGTGAATTCGGGCACGTTTGGGTCATATCAAAGAATGACAATGGTAAAGATAATAGGAATACTAAGGAATGCAATGATAACCAGTGTTTTGAAACTCAGTTCGACCAGTTCGGCCAAAAAACGGTCGAATAAACCTGGGTTTCTAAAACTGGGTTAACCGGTTAGACCCGCGGGGTTTTGAGTGACTAGGGTCAACCCGGCTCTCGAAACCCGGCCGGGTTTCGGTTTTTCAAAATTTTTTAATAAAAACCCGGGTTGATCCAGTGGTCGAACCGGTTGACTCAGTTGAAAAAATAAAAAAAATAATAATAAATTGAAAACCAGGTTCACCCGGCGGTCGAACCGGTTGACCCGGTGCCCGGTGACTCGACCGGGTCGATTTCGAACCTGGTTTTCAAAACATTGGTCATAACCCCTATTTTGTTGAGTAATGGTTGATTACCATGTTTTGGGTGATGCTCCATTCCATTATATTAAATCAAGCATAGTTAATGATTATGTTTCTCATTCCTCACCCTTTAATACCACCATTATATTAAATCTTCCATTTATAGGAATGGTCCCAGGGTTTTTAAGCTGCCTTGGAAGTCAATCAACGGTTTGAGGATGGTTCACGTGGTGGACATTCGATGGAACAGACAAGAATGACGCGTGGCGTGTTATTCTAGGTGTCATTGTGTGCAATGGAACGATCCATACACAATGACATCATTATCTCTAAGCAAATGAGGTAGTGACATGTATTTGATTGTTGCAATGGTCTTCGGAAAGTTCTCAGTCCTGTCGTTACCTGAATGTATTTGTCAGGCCTTCGAGTATGGACTGGGATTTTAGTGCAAATATTACGATATTTAAACTAAACGGTTTCTTCGGTTTTAATAATGACAAACATGTAACTTGTAATGCAAAACGTAAAATGCGCAAGTTACTTGTAAACATTAATCATCAGTGCATACTTACATCAATACCTCTCGACGTCTCAAGTATGCTTCAACAAACTTGTAGATTTCCATCCCGACGTAAATCACTCAAGGTATGGACAAACAAATCTACTACTTGACAAATGATCAAAGGATTATATTTTTCTAAACTTAACATTTTTAATGTGACAACATTTTCCAAAAATATATTTTACAAATTATTTTTGAATTAAAAAGAAATGTTTTATTTGAAAAATAAGTTTTAAAATTCCAACAACCATTTTTCCCTTCAAAACAGCTCCAAACATCCCCAAATAAACTTTCCCCACTAAAAACAAAAGGAGGAGCGTTTCTGTCCCCCACGGTACCACTAAATTTAGTGGTACCGTCTGAAAATTAGTGGTGCCGTCCCTCTGTAATGACTATTTTTTCTTTGCCTATAAATAGTGGACCATTTTACATTTCCTACTTGATTTTTCCAGTCAATTTTCTCTGGTCTAATCTCTTCTTATTTAGATCACTTTCTTTGATCATTTAGAGAGTCTTGTTTTAGAGTGATCCAATCATCCATTCAAATGATGATCACCTTTATTCCTCTTCTAGTGCAAGAGAAGAACACAAAGTATCAAGAATATGCAAGGTGTTAGAGTCTTTGTGTAGTGCACTTGCATTACTTATTAGTTTGCTTGATTGTATCTTGATATACATCAAGTGTTGATAACGCTCTTATTATACATATTTATCCCATCGATTATATATTATATATCTATTATATTACATAGAATATCATGTTATTTGTGTAGAATTGGCACTAATCTGGTTGCAGGATTGAACGAGAGAAGGAAGTTAGAAATACCACTTAAAGAACGATAAATTAACAACTACGATAAAAGGAAGGACTTGGAATGAAAATACAAATACGAAATACCCGAGTACGCCGGTCTTAGGGCTATGTGCGGCGTACTTGCTTGGTGGGTAAATGAGATTGAATCTACACGAAGTACGGCGTACTTTCTACGGAGTACGGCGCACTTATCTTGTCAGTTACAAAGGCAGAGTTATTGATTGCATTCATTGTGAAGCCGATCACTTGTCCTCAATTACTGAACTTTGGAGTTAAACTAGGTCAAGTGAAGTCTATAAATTGGAAGGAACGAACCAGAAGAAAAGAGGCAACATCTAGAATAGTAGGGGAAGTATACAAAGTGATATTGGTGAACTCATACCAAGTTCACCATATCAAGGTTGAATTGTAATCCTATTACTGTGACAGAGGGTAGGAGAACGAGCCAAGAGAGTTTCTCTGTGAAACCATTTGTTCTATCGTTGTTATCACTTTGGTACAATTTTCTATTTCTACGAATTATATTATGAAATTTATGAAATCTATGTCGAATGATATGTGTTTTGTTACTAAGATAATGGAGTAGTCGTTCTTATGTTTATTTGAGTGATGTAGTTATATGGTTGTTTACAATGTAATGTACGCTTGCTATTTGACACTATGCTTAAGTTTAATTGATGAGATTATGCTTGGATCATTGTTGAATGTTTGATTTATCTTTGTGGTAGAAGTAGGTCGAAAGGGTCTGCCACTTTGGTATTATTTCAAGGTGTTTGTCTATGGCAACTTGGTGTTTACATTATAGAAATTGGTCAACAAAATATTTATCAAGCCATCCATGATCTTGTTTAATGCCTTATCTCATGTCTAACGAACTTGATGAAGAAATTGGCCTATGTATACTTCTGTTATGAACCATCCTTAATGCATTTGATATATTGAGAATTATAGGTCGAAAGGGATTCTTAATATGTTGGATAGTTATTTGTAGGAGTGATCACCAGTCATCTCTTGCTTATATATTTTGTTCATGATTGCTTGCTCATCATTTACAAGTTACTTCCATGTTTCTTAGCCTAAATAAACATAGCTTTTAATCATATAAACAAACAATCTAAATTACTAGTCTTTGGATACGTGACAATCTAGGGACTTTACTTTGACACAATTGCTAACTTGGCTTTTCTACAATCTCTTGGGACGACCTGGTCTTACTTCCTTTGCTATAAACGGGAGTTATACTTTACCCATGTGTTTTATATATTAAGGAAATTGGTGAAATTAGTATTATAAATTTAAAGCTTTTGAAACACATCAAAGTTTTTGGCGCCGTTGCCGGGGATTGGCATTGATAAAATCAAGTTGGTTAAGTGTTTTGAGACCTTTTACAAACATAGCCGTACAGTTTTCTGGCAAACTGAATCAAATATTTGCTTTCTGAGACTGAGTGTACGCCGCACTTTCAAGTTTATGCGCCGTATTCTCTGTAAAAATTCAAACTACGCCGGTTTTACTTTCTAAACCGCCGTACTTTCTGGAAAAATTCACAATGTTCACTAAGACAAAATCAAACCAAAACAAAAACTTTTTAATGCTTAAATTCAAGGCTGAGAACATGAGAATTGCTTTTTATGTGCCTTTGGTATTTGGATTGATGCATTTGTTAATATGTTATGACTCATCGAAAATACAAAAATATTTGCTTATTTGGTTAATTAGACATTCTTGTTTTTAATTGTTTATGCATAATAATAATAATCTGGACTATATGTTTAAATAAAATTCTGAGGTATTCTGAAAACTACAAAAAATTTGAAACTAAAAACCATGGGAAGTATGCGCACTTGTTTTTCAACGTACGTCGGTTCCTTTCCTGGGAAATTTCAAATGATATGAAGATTTAACAGCCGGAAGTACGCCGCACTTGTGTTACAAGATACGTCCCCTTTTATACAAGAAAGATTATCAAGAAGACTTTATCTTGTCATTATGATCAAGTCAAAGGCTTTGATTTTGCACACAACATTTTAGTCATTACACACCATCCAATCATTAGATGAACCTTTTTGACTTATTATCTTTAATACTAGAGGTGGTCCATTTAACTGTAAATACGAACAAGTAAATCTCATAGTAGTAGGAACATTTCTATAATATACCCTGGTGCTGATGTGGATCATTTATCATACTGCGGGAATAAATGTACTTGCGGAAAAATAATTGGGTCCCATTTTCTACTTGGCGGAATAAAATGTTAGCTAGGCGCAAATACAACGCGAGCTTATGGATCACAAGGGCGGAAACAATAGGAAACATGCGAGAAAAATATGTACATGCGGGAATGAAAGTAAACGACCTAGTTTGTTGCATCCTAGTTAGTAATATTAAACTCATCAACATTAATAGTCTTTATAATATATATATATATATATGATATATATATATATATATATATATATATATATACTTATATATATATATATATATATATATATTATACATATATATATTATATACTATATATAATAAAAGTGAGTTTTACTACTTTACGTCTTTACCGGTTTTAACAACCGTGACAAACTTAGACTACGATAATTTTACATATTTTATACATTTTAACCTATTTTCATATTTACAAGTGAGTTTTATACTTTTCGTGTCATTTTTATAGTTTACGTCATTTTTATCAACACTCATATATCTCCACTTATTTGAACTTAACTCAAATTCATATCCGTCTAGTCCCTTGTATCGTACAAACTCCAAACACAATAAATCCCACATGGTACTCATGAGTTAGCATGACAAGCATGGCAAAAAGCCATACTTTCCTCATTTTCCTTTTGTTCTTGTACCACAAGGTCATGATGCTTTACTTTGTTTTGGCTTATGGCGTATGCACACCATCCCAATCATTACCGGTTGTTAGTTGTCATCTTTTTTTGTTTTTTTAACATAGTGTTAGTTGTCATGTAGTTATACATGTACCACATGTTCTTATCAGTTGTCATCTTGTTCATGTACCACATGTCCGCATCAATAATATATTATTTGACTAAAATGTTGGATAGCATGTCGAGTAAGCATGGGCGGCAAAAACAAAAGGGAGGCAAATAATGGGCGGCAAAAAAGAAAGGCGCCAAAATAAAAATTGATTTGACTTATGGAGAGTTGTCATGGAGGGAATAACATGTTGAGTAAGCATTTATTGTCTGAACTCATTTAAATTGGATGTTGTATTGAATGTAATTAATCTGACAGATGTCCTATAAAAAATTATATTAACTATATTGTTTTTTTATTAGAATGATAATTGTGTTTTATAAACATATGATATAATATTCATCAACATGCAACAATTTCAATCTTTCCGCTAAATATTATAAAAACTTGAAAATGAAATAAGATAATGTTTATTAATATAAGTTTCGTTAAAACTATGGGCCTATGGCCTAATAAAACACTTTAACGTATATATGTTGATACATGAATAATGAAATCACAATACTATCTTATTTTAAAATGCATAATTTAAATGACATAATAGTTAAAGTACAAAAAAATTATTGTAGAGAACATTATGTTACCTGATAAGTGCAAGTATTTTGATACACCCCTTTTACCCAAAGTTAACTCCGTAACATTTTTAAACTTGGTGAATTTGCTAAGTAAATTGTTTGTAAGATGTTATTTGATTGTGATAGCTTTGAGTTGTGAATTGTACTCATATATATACACAATTGTTTCAAATGGGTTAGATATACGTCAAATCATATAATTAATGTCTTTATCACTTGTCACATCAAATATTTATTGCAAAAAATTTGACAACACATCATATGTAGTAAAAGAAACATAATGTCAACAACTGAAATGTTAACAGTTGAAACATAGATATAGCAAAAGTTGAAACTTAAATGAATATGACATAGATGTAGTAAAAGCTGAAACTTAAATGAATATGACATAAATGTTAACAGTTGAAACTTAAATGAATATGACATAGATGTACCCGAAAGTGGGGGAGTGAAATCAATGGGTAACTTAGTTGGATATTGGTCATGTCACTATCAGAAATGTCACTCTCACTCTCAAAAGAAACTTTGAAAAGCGAGTGGTGCTGTATCATATATATCTATTTCTAGCTTGCTGTTACTATGTTTTTTTTCCACAAAGAACATCAATTATAGAAAAGACAAAATAAACTAAATGACAAAATAAAGTGAATGGTGTTGTATTGGTGGTGTGTGAATGACAATACCCTTTGTTTTTCTTGCTTGTTGTTAATCGAACATCACTTATCACCACCAAATCCATGTGCTCACTCTTACAAACTATGACACAAACAATGATTGCTAGCTCTTGTACGCTTCACCTATTTGGTCTACACTCCACTCAACCTTGTGTATTTTGTTTATAACAATACGCATGCAAATTCCAAAAACCAAGTTCCATCTCTTTTGTTTTCATTCCTTTTGAATCGCCTAGACAAGACAAGAAGGACCACAACCATGTGGCTCTTACACTCCCTTATGACACACCTTGTACCATACTCTTGTCTTCATCAACTTGTATCCATTTCTATCTCATGCATAACACAGAAACATATATGCACACTATCAACAAATACAAACCTTTGGACATAATATCAAACACATGTTGCCTCCTTTCTCTTTTCCATTTACGTATATGAATGAATCAAAAGGGCATTGTGGTCCAAACTTCATGTACAACCAAACATGACATGGTCCCCTCTTTGTCTTTGTTTCTTTCTTTGATCGTCTAGCAAGAAAGAACATCAAAACCATGTGACATTCTCATTTATACTATGACACACTCACAAACTCAACACTCCACCTCAAGGTCATGTGGACTTTAGTAAACTAAAAACTTAAACCGACATTCTTATTCTTTTTGGTGCTAACTGTCGACAAAACAAGAAAGAAAACAAAACACATGTTACTTTTTCTCCTTTCCAATTGCGTGCAAGAATGATCAAAAGGACAAACACCATGCTTATTCATTTCCTCTTTTGTTTCTTTGTTTCGGCAGTTATCACAAACAACAAATACCCATACATTTAATTTTGAGTTACATTCGATCACATGCATGCAAACCAAACCAAGCCCTATTCGCTTGTTAATAGTGATCGATTCCTAAACAAACAAATAAGACCAAGCCTCCCATGATGATATTCCTTACACACCCATTTGTCCCTTTTTCTTGTCTTCCTAGATTCTTGCTGCCTCAATACCAACTACAAATCATTTCATGTCAATCCCTACATCATGTGTACTAAAACTTCTCTTTAAATACCATGCACTCCATACTCGTTTTTCACACAAGCAAAAACACAAACACCAACATTCATTTTAGCTATTGTCTTGTGAAGAAGAAAGGAAAAGAGAAGCAAGATCGCGAAGTAGTTTTCAAGTTCTAAGGTCCTTCTTGGTTTGGTACGTGACGGGTCTTAGACCATCTTTATCAGTAATCTCTCCAACCGGTTGGTAGGGGGGAAAAAACCATTTTAATATTTAAAATATGCAAGAAAAAAAGAAAGAACCGAACGGTTCACTTGGTGACCTCCTAGCTTTGATCCCAACCTGGACACATGTCAAACTCCTAGTGGGCATTCAAAATTTCAGCCATATCCATCTATAGTGCTATCTTTTATATTATTTAATTTGTACCATTTATTATGTTGCATCATTATTCAAAAATACATATATATCAAAACTTATATTTTTAAAATTCTTTATCTAAAATGACACATGTCACTATATTAGTGGACAACTATATTTTCTTATTGGTTAGCCATATTTTTGTACAAGGTGTCATTTCTTGCTTCGGTGGTGAGTACCTTCGAAGGCCAAATGAAGATGATTTAGCGAGACTTCTCAATGTTGGGGAACAACATGGGTTCCCAGGTATGATAGGTAGCATTGATTGCATGCATTGGCAGTGAAAAAATTGTCCTAAAGGTTGGGCTGGACAATGCGCAGGAAGAAATGGAAAGCCAACCATCATTCTGGAAGCCGTTGCGTCATATGACTTATGGATATGGCATGCATTCTTTGGAACACCAGGTTCGTGCATAGATATTAACGTTCTCCATAGATATCATGTTTTCAATGATGTGTTAGAAGGTCGAGCACCAAAAGTGAGCTATATTTCAACCCCCCCTTCTAGTTTTTCACAAATAATATTTGATTGGCGTAGGTAGTATATAAAAACAATCAAATATATAAATATTAACTAAATGATTTTCATTAACTTTTTCAAATCACGAAGGTGTTATAACATTACATTAAGTTAGATCATAATGTACAGGTTTATGACGATAATACTTGCGAAAATCATTCTGGTGACTCGCATATTTCTCTCCCCATCTAGATGCAACATTATTTTTGTATGTGATCCAAAGTGGATGAGTTATCGGTAAAGGAAAACCATCCCGTAATGCAACTCTGATATAATGATTGCCATGCACGTGGGCAATCACAAATATCTCATTTGAGTCTGATTGCGGTGGACTGGACCAAAGAGGAAAACTTGTAGTGGAACCTCCATCGTTGGATAGACTTACAACAACTTTGTTATACGTTGAAGCAATTACCAATCATGTGTTTGGGATTTCCATCCATGCTCCAGCAGATCTCACGATTCTATAGATTTGGTTATAACCTATAGTTCCAAATATCCACATGTATTGTTCTTGGTGAGACTCTAAATGGAGCACCAAATCCGACCGAATTACAGGCAAATCATCTTCAGTAAGACCAAGACCGAGAGCGACGGATCTAAATNCATCCATGCTCCAGCAGATCTCACGATTCTATAGATTTGGTTATAACCTATAGTTCCAAATATCCACATGTATTGTTCTTGGTGAGACTCTAAATGGAGCACCAAATCCGACCGAATTACAGGCAAATCATCTTCAGTAAGACCAAGACCGAGAGCGACGGATCTAAATCCACAGTTTCCGTCTGGTTCGACATCTTGTAGACTTGTGTTCGAGATATAAGGATGGAAAACTTTTGGAATTTGTCTACTAAGATTTTTAAACCGATCTTCGGAAGCTGGCGGTTCTTCATTTAGGTCCGGGATTAAGTTATGCGTCCGGCCGTGAGCTGTGACTTTACGATTTTATCAATACAACCAACATATTTATCCAAATTTATACGTGCAGATTCCAGGTATTTCTTCAACTTGGCATGTTGGCTCTCAACTCTGTTGGATGTGCGATTTCCAAAGTTCAAAGACTGGTCAATCGAGGCAGACACAAAACGTGTTTTATGGATAAAATTCTCTGACTATAAAGAACTATTAATGTAAAAGACTTACGAGGGTAATCTTCCAAAAATATTCGAAGTTCCTCATAGTTTTCTGTGTATGACAACCACGTTGGAGAATCTTCTAGTAACTTCCACTTTGATTCAAAAATTAGCCAATCATCATATGACTTAATTATTCGTCTGCAATTCTTAAAAATATTTCGACTAATGTGCCATCTACAAAACATATGATTGACGTGTGAAAAAACTTTTTCACACGCACTCATGAGTGCCAACTCTCTATCTGTGACTATAACACGTGGGTGCATACACTCATTTAGTATAGTTGTCCATCTTTTCTTCACTTATAAAAGCAAACGCTATGCAAAGTGTCTTGTTGGTTGAAGTTACATCAACAATTTCAACAAAAGACATCTTGAATACGTTCGTCTTGTACGTGGCATCTATAATCAACACGTGCGGGAATGCACGACATATCTCATAAGATGTAGGATGGACTAAAAATAAACCCTGCAATTCATCTGTAATTGGGTGTGTGTCAGTCTGATATACATAACGATGATTATGCAAAAGGGACATAAGAAATTGCATTGGAGTTTTTCCGGCTCTCTCGACCCTGTGAATCTTTTTTTTGTGCCTGATAGATTTTCGGGAGTGTTGACAAGTTAGTTTCATCTTGATCCTTTAGCGTTGATAGAATTTGACGTGGTGGCACACTCTTCGACGTCAAATCTTCTACCAAACGAAATTGATCATCAGACAACCGCCTTGCATATGGATGACCTTCTAGATGCCTTGTAGGGCGGTGGTTATGTCGACCGCATACCACTCTTATCGTCCAATAATGTTGTTCCAATGAATATTTTCCTACCAACTTAAACGGACAATCTGTCTTTTTGGAACTAGTTTTTTTACTTGATCCAGATCCGTTAGGTTGACCACTACGGTCACACACAAGAAACAATTTATTCATGAGACCGTTTTTGCTTTTCTTTGATCGTAGTGTGACAATGACATAACCAAGAGAGTATGCCGTATATTCACCCAATTCATCATATATTCACGAGATCCAAAAACCTACAATTATTATTTTTTTGTTAACGGTGATATGACGTATATTAATTTTATTAATATAGTATAAAACATTTTATTTAATCTTTTTTTTACCTCATCGGTGGAAAATGGTGATGTAGAATTTTGAACTTCTTCAGTTCCATAACCAAATTGACCATCATCAAAAAGTGATGGTGATGTAGAATTTTGAGCTTCTTCAGTTCCATAACCAAATTGACCATCATCAAAAAGTTGTGGTGTCCATGTAGAATTTTGAGCTTCTTCAGTTCCATAACCAAATTGACCATCATCAAAAAGTGGTGGTGTCCATGTAGAATTTTGAACTTCTTCAGTTCTATAAAAGAACTGGCCATCATCGAAAAATGACATCTCTTTGATAATTAAATACTTATGTTACCTGATAAGTGCAAATGAAGATGTTATATTTCGCAAAATTTTAAACTTGGTGAATTTGCTAAGTTTTAAATTGTTTGTAAGATGTTATTTGATTGTGATAGCTTTGAGTTGTGAATTGTACTCATATATATACAGAATTATTTCAAATGAGTTAGATATACGTCAAATCAGATAATTAATGTTTTCATCACTTGTCACATCGAACATTTATTGCAAAAAATTTGACAACACATCATATGTAGCAAAAAAACTTAAATGTTAACAACTGAGGATGATCCACCCCTTTCGTGGATACTAATAGGAAACCTGCGTCTAATGAGTGGTACTTGTGTGATGGTACCGACAGTAGCAGCTTCCTCAGTTTCGGGCTCATAATTGAAAGAAGTGTCCGATAAAGGAGGTGGTGGATAAGGCGAACCCGGTGCCTCATATGGATAAATCAGCTCAGGGTCATCATCATCTTCTTCTTCTTCTTGCTCATCTTCGATTGGATCTTCTTCTTCTTCTTCTTGCTCATCTTCCATTGGATCTTCTTCATCGTCTTCTAGATCGAAGTTTTGATGAACGTGATTTTGTAAATGAGGTAGATGTTCGGCCGGTGCAAGCTCGTGATCGGGAGGAAGTTTAAGTGCCATGACAAATCTGAAAATTATGTATACATATAATTAGAACAAGAAAATAAATATTATAATAAAAAAATAATATGTTGTGTAAATAAGTGAACAAATATTATCATGAAAAAATAAATATTATCATGAAAATAATTAGAACAAGAAATAAATATTATCATGAAAATAAATATTTTGAGTTCACCCTAATTTTATGAAGAAAAAAAATAAAAAAAAAAATAAAAATAAATTAGAAACGTGTGGCTGCATCCATACATATCTTCCCTTCCCCCATTTTATCAAGTTCAAAACCCTAATATTATAAACATCACACCCTCTCTCTCTCTCTCTCTTCTTGTGCGCCGCCAGCTGCAACACCACCAAACCGCCATCACCGCCACCTCTATCACCTCACCGCCACCACTAAAGCAACTACCGCCATCTTAACTATCTCCTACACCACCATACACGCTCTAATAACTACCCACCACCACCGTCCCTTTTACCGGCCAAAATTCGGCACACCGTCGTCCCTCTAAACACACCGCCACCACCAAACATGTGACATTTCAAAAATTTCATGTCACTAATTTTAATATTTATTATTTAACTATTCTATTTTTTTTAAATAATTAACTTCGTCGGAAGTTATCCGCATACGTCATGACTCATTCAATTAATTCAACCGCGACTATACTATATCCAATCTACACTTTCCATGCACCGTTGTTTCCTTACAATCATAATTTTAATGTCATAATTCACTTTTTCCATTTTTACGAAAACCTTGCACTTTTTACGTTTTACGCGATTTAAATTTACGTTTTACGGTTTTAACAACGTGAACCAACCTTAGACTACGATAATTTTACATATTTTATACATTTTAACCTATTTTCATATTTACAAGTGAGTTTTATACTTTTCGTGTCATTTTTATAGTTTACGTCATTTTTATCAACACTCATATATCTCCACTTATTTGAACTTAACTCAAATTCATATCCGTCTAGTCCCTTGTATCGTACAAACTCCAAACACAATAAATCCCACATGGTACTCATGAGTTAGCATGACAAGCATGGCAAAAAGCCATACTTTCCTCATTTTCCTTTTGTTCTTGTACCACAAGGTCATGATGCTTTACTTTGTTTTGGCTTATGGCGTATGCACACCATCCCAATAATTACCGGTTGTTAGTTGTCATCTTTTTTGTTTTTTTTAACATAGTGTTAGTTGTCATGTAGTTATACATGTACCACATGTTCTTATCAGTTGTCATCTTGTTCATGTACCACATGCCCGCATCAATAATATATTATTTGACTAAAATGTTGGATAACATGTCGAGTAAGCATGGGAGGCAAATAATGGGCGGCAAAAAAGAAAGGCGCCAAAATAAAAATTGATTTGACTTATGGAGAGTTGTCATGGAGGGAATAACATGTTGAGTAAGCATTTATTGTCTGAACTCATTTAAAGGGGATGTTGTATTGAATGTAATTAATCTGACAGATGTCCTATAAAAAATTATATTAACTATATTGTTTTTTTATTAGAATGATAATTGTGTTTTATAAACATATGATATAATATTCATCAACATGCAACAATTTCAATCTTTCCGCTAAATATTATAAAAACTTGAAAATGAAATAAGATAATGTTTATTAATATAAGTTTCGTTAAAACTATGGCCTAATAAAACACTTTAACGTATATATGTCGATACATGAATAATGAAATCACAATACTATCTTATTTTAAAATGCATAATTTAAATGACATAATAGTTAAAGTACAAAAAAATTATTGTAGAGAACATTATGTTACCTGATAAGTGCAAGTATTTTGATACACCCCTTTTACCCAAAGTTAACTCCGTAACATTTTTAAACTTAGTGAATTTGCTAAGTAAATTGTTTGTAAGATGTTATTTGATTGTGATAGCTTTGAGTTGTGAATTGTACTCATATATATACACAATTGTTTCAAATGGGTTAGATATACGTCAAATCATATAATTAATGTCTTTATCACTTGTCACATCAAATATTTATTGCAAAAAATTTGACAACACATCATATGTAGTAAAAAAAACATAATGTCAACAACTGAAATATTAACAGTTGAAACATAGATATAGCAAAAGTTGAAACTTAAATGAATATGGCATAAATGTAGTAAAAGCTGAAACTTAAATGAATATGACATAAATGTTAACAGTTGAAACTTAACTGAATATGACATAGATGTTCCCGAAAGTGGGGGAGTGAAATCAATGGGTAACTTAGTTGGATATTGGTCATGTCACTATCAGAAATGTCACTCTCACTCTCAAAAGAAACTTTGAAAAGCGAGTGGTGCTGTATCATATATATCTATTTCTAGCTTGTTGTTACTATGTTTTTTTCCCACAAAGAACATCAATTATAGAAAAGACAAAATAAACTAAATGACAAAATAAAGTGAATGGTGTTGTATTGGTGGTGTGTGAATGACAATACCCTTTGTTTTTCTTGCTTGTTGTTAATCGAACATCACTTATCACCACCAAATCCATGTGCTCACTCTTACAAACTATGACACAAACAATGATTGCTAGCTCTTGTACGCTTCACCTATTTGGTCTACACTCCACTCAACCTTGTGTATTTTGTTTATAACAATACGCATGCAAATTCCAAAAACCAAGTTCCATCTCTTTTGTTTTCATTCCTTTTGAATCGCCTAGACAAGACAAGAAGGACCACAACCATGTGGCTCTTACACTCCCTTATGACACACCTTGTACCATACTCTTGTCTTCATTAACTTGTATCCATTTCTATCTCATGCATAACATAGAAACATATATGCACACTATTAACAAATACAAACCTTTGGACATAATATCAAATACATGTTGCCTCATTTCTCTTTTCCATTTACGTATATGAATGAATCAAAAGGACATTGTGGTCCAAACTTCATGTACAACCAAACATGACATGGTCCCCTCCTTGTCTTTGTTTCTTTCTTTGATCGTCTAGCAAGAAAGAACATCAAAAACATGTGACATTCTCATTTGTACTATGACACACTCACAAACTCAACACTCCACCTCAAGATCATGTGTACTTTAGTAAACTAAAAACTTAAACCGACATTCTTATTCTTTTTGGTGCTAACTGTCGACAAAACAAGAAAGAAAACAAAACACATGTTACTTTTTCTCCTTTCCAATTGCGTGCAAGAATGATCAAAAGGACAAACACCATGCTTATTCATTTCCTCTCTTGTTTCTTTGTTTCGGCAGTTATCACAAACAACAAATACCCATACATTTAATTTTGAGTTACATTCGATCACATGCATGCAAACCAAACCAAGCCCTATTCGCTTGTTAATAGTGATCGATTCCTAGACAAACAAATAAGACCAAGCATCCCATGATGATATTCCTTACACACCCATTGTCCCTTTTTCTTGTCTTCCTAGATTCTTGATGCCTCAATACCAACTACAAATCATTTCATGTCAATCCCTACATCATGTGTACTAAAACTTCTCTTTAAATAATACCATGCACTCCATACTCGTTTTTCACACAAGCAAAAACACAAACACCAACATTCATTTTAGCTATTGTCTTGTGAAGAAGAAAGGAAAAGAGAAGCAAGATCGCGAAGTAGTTTTCAAGTTCTAAGGTCCTTCTTGGTTTGGTACGTGACGGGTCTTAGACCATCTTTATCAGTAATCTCTCCAACCGGTTGGTAGGGGGAAAAAAACCATTTTAATATGTAAAATATGCACATGAAGAAAAAAAGAAAGAACCGAACAGTTCACTTGGTGACCTCCTAGCTTTGATCCCAACCTGGACACATGTCAAACTCCTAGTGGGCATTCAAAAATCTATAGTGCTATCTTTTATATTATTTAATTTGTACCATTTATTATGTTGCATCATTATTCAAAAATACATATATATCAAAACTTATATTTTTAATATTCTTTATCTAAAATGACACATGTCACTATATTAGTGGACAACTATATTTTCTTTCATTTTCTTATTGGTTAGCCATATTTTTGTACAAGGTGTCATTTCTTGCTTCGGTGGTGAGTACCTTCGAAGGCCAAATGAAGATGATTTAGCGAGACTTCTCAATGTTGGGGAACAACATGGGTTCCCAGGTATGATAGGTAGCATTGACTGCATGCATTGGCAGTGAAAAAATTGTCCTAAAGGTTGGGCTGGACAATGCGCAGGAAGAAATGGAAAGCCAACCATCATTCTGGAAGCCGTTGCGTCATATGACTTATGGATATGGCATGCATTCTTTGGAACACTAGGTTCGTGCATAGATATTAACGTTCTCCATAGATCTCCTGTTTTCAATGATGTGTTAGAAGGTCGAGCACCAAAAGTGAGCTATGTTGTGAATGGTAATCAGAAAAATATGGCATATTACCTTACTGATGGTATATATCCTTCATGGGCTGCATATGTCAAATCTATATCTTCTCCACAAATTAGAAAGCACAGGTTGTTCGCTCAACATCAAGAACCCGTTCGAAAAGACGTGGAACGGGCATTTGGAGTTCTACAAACTCGTTTCGCATTCCTTCGACATCCATGTCTTATTTGGAACTACGAACAAATGTGACAAATTATGATTGCTTGCATTATTATGCTAAACATGATAGTTGAAGATGAAGGAGAAACTTACAAAAATTATGATCCATCTGAATTTTTTAACGACACACATACAAATGGTAACGATGATGTTGTTGAGTACTCCACTGAACGAATTCGGATTTGAGAAGTTATATGAGAAACAGAGAACAATTGCGCAATAGTGAAGCTCATTCATCTCTACAAAATGACTTGATTGAGCATATATGGCAAAAATTTGGTGATGATAATTAATTATGTCATTTGTATCTCTAAAATTTGTAATTTTTTATTTCTTCATGTTTTTGTAATTTTTTTTTAATAAAAGACGTATTTTATTTCAATTAAAATTTAAAAATATAAAGTTTTTTTTTTATTTATTTATTATTGAAATCGTTACTTTTCAAAAATATATTTATAATCAAACATACAGTTTTATATAAAATTTTAAATAATTAAATTAAATATAAGTATAATAATATTATATGTTAGGTTGGATTATTGATAAAGGGTAAAAAAAAATTATGGATTTGTTGTATGTAATGGTTGTGTATGTGGAGGAAAGAGAAAAAAAAATAATATTTTAATAAAAGATTGGGTTGTGTTGGGTTGTGAATAAAGATGGTCTTAAGCTTTGGAGTTGTTTTGGCTTTGTTTCTCATTCGCTTTCCCACTCCATTTCCTACCACCACGTTTTGGTGTAGTAAGTCTTTACTTACTCTCACTCTCTTCTATTCATGTCATTTACTCATGCTAATAAGCTTAAAATCAACACTTAAGTAGCAGACATGCATTTCATTTGTTTCTGTTTTAACAAGATTAAAACACACCTTTGGTTTTTATTAGACATGCTATACTAAATCATGAAACCTTGAACTCTGTTAAAGGATAACTTATATATACATAATAACATGTTGCTAAGCTCAAAAAGTTGATTTGAAAGCTTAAAAACCAAAAACGAAATCATGTCTCATAACTGTAGCATATCGAGCAACAGTTCTGAGTGACCAACTTTACCCATTTATTTTACCTATCAAACGAGCTCCAAAAATTCTGAAACACGGTGAAATTAAATTCCTTCCAGCATAGATTACAAAGGATCAAAAACATTTTGAAAACATCCAAAGGCCACATTTTTATTCGATGTTCTTTTGGGATGTTCGCCCACTGTAATGAAAAGAAAACTGAGGTTAATTCGAGCTTAAAAGCTTGAATTATAAGCTGATAAGCTATCAATAAGAACTTTTATAAACTTAAAATAACTTATATAAAAGTGTCATAACGAGTTGTATCTTTTTCGGGGCTTAAAACGCGTTTAACACCAATAAGGACCTCGTGTGAAACATATTGGTTGCATGAGGGACTGTTTTTGCCAAGAACTCCAAACCATTTCTAACTAAGGACAAAAATGAGTTCGAGTTATAGCTAAGGGGTAAAAAGTGTCACTTTTGAAGCTAAGAGGTATAAACTGTCAATACTTGAAACTATAGAGGTAAAAGTGTAACTTTCTACAATTAAGAGGTTTAGTCAGAAACTTAATCACATTTTAGCAAATTAATATTTTACAACTTCATCGTAGTAATACATATCGAAACTTATATCTCGAGAATATAATGAAATGGAGATATCTTGGCTACAATTATTGTAGCCAATTGGCTACAATCCGCATAAAAAATACATACAAAATGACTCAGAGACCCACAAAATAAGATTTAGGGACCCACAAAAAGACTCAGGGGCTCACATTTTTAGCATAAAATTGTAGCCAATTAGCTACAACAAATTGTAGCTAATATATTCCCTAATGAAATATATATAACATAACTTATAAACATATAACTTAAAGTTATTTTTGATTTACTTGAATACAAATCAGAAACGATTATCTTTACAAAATTCATTGATTCATTTAACCAGAGATAATCGGCATTTACTACAAATTTATCATTCACCAGCTTTTGATAAATTATATACATATCATTATTTCATGACGAGAAATATCAACAATAATGATACTTTATACATAACAAACAAGTTATATATTATATAACTTTGTTCTTGAACTTTAAGCATTTTACCACGCAAGCTACCTCTGCCACAAAGTCATTTTGTCATCTGACATTATTTCAAATCACTATTCTCGATAAGTTAAACTTATCTCAGACTTCCATATTATTCAGGTTATCTTTTGGAGCCATTCCTATTCTGCGATAACATTACTTTACTATGTCTACCATAACCCTAAGGTGAGTTCATTACCCATACTTTTACTTGATTTAAACGTTTTGGGGGAGATACATGCTCAACTACATGTTTTATATTTTTACAAGTACTCGTTAACTATTTACATATTACTGTGAGTTCCATAGCCCTCACTCTTTTACCTATTTTGAATTACTTTCGGGGGAAATACATGCTTGTATTACATATAAACCTTACTAGTTTGCCTTAAACATTATACTCAGTTGGTAAATCACTCTACTTGTTATTAAAGTGTGACACTTGCTTTTACTTTCAAAGGCACTATAAACTGTTGCGAATTTCTATGAACTTATGAATCCACTTTTATACATTTTTATATCTCATGGAGAGATACCTATTATAAACCTGATCACAAGTGATTTTTCTACTGTATGCTATACCTGATTTACTATTGCCTAAGTTACCCTTATTGCCAAAAGTCCCTCATATCATGACCCTTAATCACTTGCGAGTGTACGTAAATAATTGTGAATAGATCTATTTGGGACTGACAATCCCCGTTTCTGTCTGCTAGGATGAGCCACCAAACGCACTTTATTTGAATCCACTTATAGGTTATTGGCAAATACCTATCCCGAGGGCCACAAGTATTTTTACATCATGTTTGATGCCTGTTAAACGTTGAGTGTCATGAGGCTTAGAGCAACAGAACAATACTGCAGTCATGATACAATATTGCCATTATTTTACAAAACTTGAACTTGTGTTCAATATATAGCAGAAAATCACTACTTGGCAAACCATAACTATTTTGTGTTGACCTATTTAAGGTAACCCAACCAACTTTCGGGGTATAACAACGTAACCCACTACTTATTCTATTAATAATTGTATTTATACAATTATTACCTAAACTTGGAACTATTGAAAATCAACTGATTTTATGTAAACACTATGGAATTACTCACTCTTTGATTTTGATAATCATCTGTTTATTTACAACTACTATGGACTCACCAACTCTTTGATTTTTGGAAATCAACTATTTTATCCATAACTCTATGAACTCACCAACCTTTGTATTGACGCTTTTAGCATGTGTTTTATCTCAGGTCCATAATGAGCAAGGATGGCATGGAGGAGCATGGGCACTTATGAAGGCTATAAATTTTACTATCATTCGAAAACTTATTTATTTAACTTTGAAACCAATGGGACCTCATTTTGTAAACTCTGGTATTTATAAAAATTCGAATGATAAATCTTTTAAAACGACTAAATTGGCAATTGTTTTCTACTATTAAATTGTTGTGCCATGAAGTAACACCCAAATTGAATTCCACTGCATATCTTGAAATTGAGGGTGTTACATTTATTGTGAAGTGCTCAACTTTTATCATCTTCGTTTCTCTCAGTTGCACCCTAGTGCCGTAAAAAAATACTTTTATTGTGTTGTGTCACTCTCTTAATCTTGCGTCGAATCTGTCTGTCTTTTGTTACCATTTTTGTTTGAAAGAGTCCTATTCCTGGTGGACCTTGGAGAAAAAAGGCCTCAAGCCGTTAGTAACCTTAATATCGAGTCCACTTCCAAGGGTTTTTCTTGTTGGCACCAGAATTGGATTTGGATTGATGTTAGTCCTTGGGATTTGCCTTTCTCTCTTCTTGGGTGGGGTCAGGGTGTTATTCTTGATGATGATATCATCCCTCCCCTCATTCTCAATGGTAATCCTGAGCAACTTTTCATTAGGTTGCAGGATATTAGTATTTATCAAAGGCCTTTTTATGAAGTTGTTTTGTTTCAGGCTCGGGAAGAGGGTTATTGTCACACCCGCTAAAGCAGAAACACGGAATGTAACAGTGGAAGGAACAAGCATAAGACAATAGATAATACCATTCAAGATTAAAATAAAGTAGTACGACAATACAATAATAGTTTTAGCCACACATTGGCAAATAAAACATAAGTTTTTATTTCACAAAATGATGAGACGAAAAATGTTACGTTTTTAGGGGTCGGTTTGAGTCCTAATTCGTATGTTTTTGGTTTGGATTTCACCCAAAGTCGTTTCTTTTCTCATTTTAGGTACTTTTGAAGGGAAAATCACAAAAGAAGCATTTTCGGGCGTTTTCGGAGTGAAAAAGTGCGGAAAACAACAAAAACTCAAAAGACCTTGAAGATTACAGAAGGTGACGTCGTCACACTCTACAAGGTGACGCCGTCAGGAACAAGTGAAGTCCAGGATTGGAAAAATACTCGTGACGGGCCAGAGAGTTCGTAGTGCAAATTGGTGACGCCGTCAACCAAGGCCGTCAGATCTGGAACCAGCAATTATGACCACGTCAAGGAAGGCCGTCAGGAAACCCTAATCGCCGAGCTGACGCCGTCACCTATTGGGCTGACGCCGTCAGCCCGCGTTTTCTATATATATAGAACGATTTTTCTTTATTTTAAATAGAACTTTGAATACCATAAGTCGAACTTTGGAGTGGAGAACTTTAGGGTTAAACCATAGTTCGTGTATTAGAGACCTTAGAGGGTATCCTAACCCCTCTAACTTGCATGTTTAATCCAAGATAAGTCTTTATTCATACAATATGTCTATGTGTTGTGTGATTTATGCTTGTGCTTGTCTTTCTTTCAACATGCTAGGCTAATTTACTTTGTGTTTGCTTAGATCTAATGAAACCTAACTATTGATTATCATGTGATGTGTATGTTGTGATTGTATTTGGGTGAATGTTTCATCTACGTTAGACTAGAGAAAACTGGCTAATCTCCTATACGGTAACAAGCTTGAACGTCTTTAGAAACGTGAATCGTATGTGCGTTATCGATTTTAAGGTAGTATTTCATGCATAGGTTGCTATCGGTGAGCTCATGATAGGATGCTTGACGTATCGTCATAGAGTGAGGTAGGAACTTATAGAGTTAGGGAATTGAACGCACTCCCTACGACTTGTTAGGAATACACCCGTCATCCACGCAAACTCAACATACTAATTACATGGTAAAAGATAGTTAGGGAGTAATGAAATCTAAGTAAACACTATTCTCCACCACTGATTTTCTCAAAAACAAAAAAATACAAAAATATAAGTAGCTTAGAAGTAGATAACTTGGGTTAGTTGACTAGCAACTAATTCCGCCCTATCCTCCAAAACCAGAGATTTTACTGCTTTCATAAAATATAAAAATACAAAAAGAATCTTCCTCCACCCTTAGACCTAGATTAGAGTAGCCTTTAGCCTAACGAACACTATTCCCTGCGAGAGAACGATCAATCCCCCGGTACTTGCCACTACACTATACTACATCGGTCAGGTACACTGCCTGGTGGGGATTGCAAGCTTCTCGAGATCCCTCGAGAGGTAAAACGTAGTGCGTGTTGCAATCCACGCGCATCACAAAACATTGTCTTGAAAAATGTGATAATAGAGATAACAATGAAATGACTCCAATGCAAGTGTCTTCATAAAAACTTTACTGACGATCACCTGAAATGCCTGAGAAAAACGGGTCAACTATGAAAATAGTTGGTGAGTACACAAATTTTATATATAATACGAAAAACCTTTTAAGAGAAGTCCTGATGGCAAAAGTCGTATCAATCTATCCTATTACAAGTCCCGTCCATTCAAAACTTGTCACATATAGATTCACACACAATTCCATGATATAAAGTAATTCCAAAAATGGCAAGTATAATAGTAAAAAAGACATGATTGTAATAAGATACAAAAAGTAAAATGTATAATAGTGTTATCGAAAATCTCCAATCCCAAGAGATTCTGCTTATTAGATTATTTTATTCCAAAAATTGATATAACCCTTGTCGTTTACCTTAACCAAACACCTTTAAAGTGCTTAAAAGCTTTTCCAAATTACAATAAACTTTTAAGCACTTAATATAAGCTTATCCAAACACCCCCTCACATGTTAGTTTCAGAATGGATCTGTCGATAGTAGTTATTCCATTGCTAGCATACAGACCTGAACAGATAAGGCGCATATAAATTCTCTTTTATAGTTGTTAAAGCTTAATCACAAAGTGCAAGAAATCAGAAACTTACCCATCAAGAATGATAGTAGCATCAAACACACCGTGTCCTCGATGCACCATATGATCGTCTATCGGGATATTGCTGCATCATGAATAATCCCACTACAAACATTTGAGTACATTACTGGATATAGAATCTTCTCAACTGCACTCCACTTTTCATGCAATTTTAATCATCAAAATAACCAATATCAGAACTTTTTTTTTCTTTCTCTTTATTTGTTCTATTTCAATCACTCTATGTTCATCTGTATCATTTGTTAACCAGTAAACTTTAACATATTTCAAGTACGCAACCATTGTAGACTGACTATCCAGATTTTTCATACACACAAACATATAATATACTTAAGCTCAAATGGAGAAATGGGCAGTCTAGGTAACTCGATAAAAAATTGTAATTTAACACGAACTCCGTTTCATATAAATGGGTCAAAATTTGTTGTAAACCATATAAATGGGTGTACCATCAAATAACAAAAACCTGGTGAATTGTATTGAAGATTCAACCCGTGATTGTTCTTGAAACTGTTCCAAACTAACCAAACTCATTTCAACCTATTACCTTACGCAACCTGCTATTTTCACACCGATCTTCTACTCTCTGTCCGTTCACCTGTATAACAACAAATTATGCAAAACTAAATCCGGAAACACAAAATGTGGATTTTGAAAGAAATAAATTAAAAAAAGAAATAAACCCTTTGTACTTTTTCTTCCAAGCTCCGTGTCAGTCGCTTCCTTCCTATTTCCATCTACTGAGAAACAAATTCGGCTACCTTTCTAAGTTGTAAGAGCCTAGCATGTGTTTTTCCATGTCAGCTTTCAATAATCCTAATCCTTACTTCACGGTTGTTGGTAGTTTCTAAGAAACAACAGCAAAAACACGGTCTTTACACTTACTCTCTCGAGCATCTTACCACTTTGTTCGGTTATCGGCTGCAATATGTATCACTACCTTTCATCTCGGATGTAGATGATAATCTTTTGTTGCTAATATAAAGTCTCTTGTTGTTCATAAAGGGTTCCCGCCACCCAAAATCATTAAAAGCAATAAGCAAAATAAAAATTAAAACAATCAATGAAATATAAAAGTAGATACAAACCAATTTTAGAGATTAAGAATAACTCTTAGAAGCTTTTTCAGTTTTTATTGCTTTTTCTCAATTCCATAATGTTATAATTAGCAACTGCTACTCCGGTAGACTTGACCCGATCCATAAATCACCTGCGAATTTCTAAAAAAAAACAATAACAATTTTGCATTATACTAAATAAAAAAGACGAGATTCTGAAATCAGGTTTTGCAATACATACTTTTCCATCGAAATTAAAGACCCTCGAAAAGGCAATATTTTGATGAGATAATTTACAGAGATTCTGGAAACATGAAGAGGCGGTAAATTTATCTTATGTGTGTAGATAAATGTGGAAATGTCCCAAGTATTTATTCACCACCGCAAAAGTTTAACGACCACATGATGAACCATAAGTTAGCCCGCTAAGATTAGTAATATTTTATTGCCACGGGAATATTTTATACAACAACTAATCAGGTCATCGTGCTTTAGTATATATATAAAAATGAAGTTCTGACAAATAATTTCATAATCTTGGGGTTAATATACAAATATGTTACTAAATTTTTTTCAAAAAAGTTTGCCTAAAGTACTGAACTTTCATTTTGTTCACTAAAATTACTGAACTTATAAGAAGCATTTTTTTAATATTGATAGAAGTGACATAATCATATATTTTTGCATATGTTAAGTATCATAAATGTCGTGTTTTTACAAGTTCAGTATTGTTTATAAATATTGTTATAAGGTCTGTCACCCCGAATATCATGTTTTATAAATTCAGTGATATAAGTGAACAAAATGAAATTTCAGTAACTTAATTTCAGTAACATATGCCAATGCACTTAACTTATTGGGCTTCTTGAGAAAAAGTTATTGTAAAATTAGTGGGCTTTTAAGTGGGCAATGAAGTTGGTAGGGCCGTAGGGGTGTTCATGGTTTGGGTAATAACCGAATAAATCGAAAACCGAATCGAACTTAGAACCGAACCAATCTGTAACACCCCCAAAATTTAACCATGACAGCGGAAGACTTTTATAATTTACAGTGGAAGACTTTTTAAAATAACAGCGGAAGACTTTTTAAAATAACAGCGGAAGACTTTTTAAAATAACAGCGGAAGACTTTTGGGTGTTACTTCGAGGATCTTTTCACATTCACAGAAACAACACAAAGTGATGTTTAAAAGTTTTACCTTATTTCAAAATACCATTTATTAAGATGCTCACATTTCAACGACACATTTATAAAATAAAGTATTTGTTTAAGTCCATATGCCCACTCCGCGCCTTCAATATCCTTCATGTCTATTTCCTGAGATAAACATGCTAAAAGTCAACATAAAGTTGAGTGATATTCATAGGTTTGAAAGTTAAACAGTTGAACACAAGATATAGTCATTTATTGCAAACGTATGCAATCAAACAAGTTGAAAA
>LBNU01016552.1:10196-71725 GCA_014162995.1 Artemisia annua | reverse complement strand
ATTGGTGGACATAAGGTACAAAACTGTTACACTTGCCTAATGTTACCGGATTACTGCCGCTTAAGTCCCTGTTTCAGTGAAACCGTTTTTACTTGTAAAGCGGCGGATGTTGATGAATAGATCTATTTGGGTTGACAGCCGTCCGGGGTTGGTCGCGCCAATGTTAGACGGGACGCATCATTCGGTATATTCCGGACGTGTCTGGCAAAACATTATTTGGGCATTAATTATGCTGATTGCATACGATTACGTCGAGCTTTTTTTTTTTTTCCGGCCATGAGCTTGAGGATTGTATTTATTTTTGGGTTAACTGCTATTTGTTATAATGGTTGCCTATTAAAATCTTGTGTCCGCGGATTACTTGTTTACTAAACCTATATTCACCAACAATTATGTTGAGTTTTAGCGTGTATTTTCAGGTAACTAATTGAAGTTTGCATAAGTATGTATGGAATGCGCATCGAGTCACATTTTGGAAGCACATCATGATGAAGATTTCTTTGCATTACTTAGCGTTTGGTTATTTATTAAAATCTTACATTTTGATGGTGAAACTCTGCAACTTAATGCTTTTGTAAATTCTTATGTTTAAATCAAACGCTTGTTTTAAAATGACTCACTTAGAGGTCATTCTTTATTTCCTTGTACTTTGTATTCCATGAACGTCACTCCCTCGGAATTCCATTCCGCTGCGACCCGATTTTGGGGGTGTGACAGAGATCACCAAAACAAACTTGAAATTGTCTTGTTATGCCTTATGAACAACCTCTTCTTTATCAACTTAACTCTGTATGCGTCACTCTTCATATGATTATCTTAACTCGAAGCACCATCATTCTTTGATCTTCTTCCAAGAAAGCACAATATAAGGATCCTGGCTTTTAATGTACTGAGCCTACTTAGGCAACATGCGATTATCCTGAGTAAAACCCTAGTATTCGTGCAGCATAACTGCCATAAGCATTATAAGGAACTCGAGTCCACCAGGCTAGACCTGCTGCCTTTTTTAAATTATGTTTTTCCATTAACTTCTTAACTTTTGTTGCATAATCCCATTGTCCGATATCAGCACACATATTATGTAACAACACATAAGGTGTAGAGCTTTCAGGATCAAGACGTATCAATGCTTTAGCTGCAACCCGGGCTAACTTAATATTATTATGCACTTTACAAGCACCCAATAATGCACCTCACACCACCTTATCAGGTTTTACTGCCATTCCTTTGATCACATCCATAGCCTCTTCAAGTTGCCCATTCCGGCCCAAAATATCCACAAGTGTGGCAAAATGCTCTACTCTCGGTTCGATACCAAATTCATTAACCATAGAATTAAGGTGCATACGACTTTCTGTTTGAATTATATAACATGAAAATCATTAAATATAAACACATAACATCAAGTATACATGCGGAAGCGTATAGGATCATATAATATGTAAACTAATTAACCAAAACATAAAGTAAACGTACGTCAAGATTCTAGCAAGAACAAGAATCTATCTTCGATTATTCTTCAATTGGATCAAGAACCATAATTAGGGTTTGTGAATGGATTAAAGAATAACCCCTTACCTTTTTGTTATTCAATCCAAGATATAACTAATAGTGTGGTTTTATCACGTTGTTGTACACACGTACTAATACCAAGTAAAAGATTATGCAAGTAATTGAAAACAAAAACACTTTTGAACTCAAAAATCGAATCCCTAATTACTTAGGGATGTTTGATTGATTACTAACAAAGAAAAGGAAGAGAAAACACAAGGTATTGTGTGTACAAAAGATATGGAACAATGAACCTTGTGTTTGCCTATATAGATTAGTTAACTTAGAGATCAAGCAAGGGATTAGGGTTTGGGAACCCTAACCGGTCATTCATAAGCCCAAGGGGGGCTTCCGGATGCTTCTTAACTTTCCAAATACTCATACGTATCACTTTCCTTTTATTCGTCTAACGGTCGTTAGCCATTATCCGTTAAATACTAACAGTCGTTAAGTGTTTTATGTTTATTAATAATCATACGTCTATTAATTTATGTCCATAAACTAACATCTCCCACTTGGACATATCTTAATAGTGTAATCACATCGGTTAGCGTCTTGCAACACTTCGATGCCTCTAGTACAACTCGAGTAAGGCTCCTGGAAAAACCTTTTAATGATTTCTCATTATTATTATCCTTTTGTTTCTAATACCACGTTAATAAGGATATGGATTAAAGTCATTCCTTAATTAACAATTTTGTTTCTCGTTGTTTGTGATTGAGCAAGATTACCAAATCTTCAGAACATATTCAGGGAAGATCTTGGGCGTGCGCACGCAAATATCTTGTCAACCCTATGAGGGGCCAGCAGTATTAAACTCCAAAAATAAATTTGAAGGAACAAATTCTATCTTGATTACAAGAAAAACTCACGAACTTTGTAACACTTCCGAAAACAACCCTTATGACTACCAGTTACGTATAGCGTGAAGTTGTTCCACAAAAATGTACTACATTCATGATAGTTATCTTGTATCTCAAGTCTGAGGATAACTTCTCATGATTTACTTAATGACAAAATCCATAAAGTAACATCATGTAGTTGGGATAAGTCCTATATTCGATATCGTTGAATATCATATGAATTTGGCATGTTCACGCATCAATATACTTTAAGTATATTATACCAACATTAAGATTTGTCTTAATGTAATAATATTCCCATATTATTAACCGACAATGGATAATCTAGAATAACATTTATTCACAGATTAAACATGCAAAAACAGGACAACAATAATTAAGAATGAAAATAAACATACCAAAATACGTTATTTCATTAAAAATAATAATTGTTTAACATCCCCCCTTATCCAAATAGTAAATAGATCAATGCATGATAACTTTAGTTGATGAATTATGTCTAAAGTAATGACATTCATTCTTGTTGACAAAACATAAATCATCCAACTTTGATCTATCGAAATTTTAAGAATACTTATTTCAAGAATTCAACTAGTGAAGTTCTTGTATGTGCACACTCAACTATTTTGATAACGTCACATAATATTTCAAAAAATGAGTATCATCCTTAACCACCAATTTATGATAAGCAAACTTCCAAACATTTTAAAGTTTAAAGTATTCTTTTTCTTTGATGTATAATGCAACTATGCTCTTAGTAAGCAAACTAGTCCACATGGCCAAGGATGAAATCCTTATCATGACTAGTATTGAGTGTCATCTCAATTTCATTAGCATCATTGTATGCAAACAACAATATGCTCTTTAAAATTCCCGTAAACATTAATATCTATTGTGTAATGTTTGATGTCTTTCAAACTTCCAAGTTTGTTGACTATGACAATTTGCACAACAATTGACATATTGTTCATCTATAGAATTTGAGCTGTTCCAGGCTGAGGATGTATTCTATAATCGAACATATTCTTTTAGAATATTCATTATACAAGTTATCTAATAACTTTCAATTAGATATTAATGTTGTCAAATCCTTTTGTATTCAAGCATGATACAACAATAACATGATGTACATGAAAAATCCTTGAGTCATACTTAGATTTTATTCATATTCTACATATCCATTTAGATTATCTAAATGATTTATCATTTCTATTAGATTCATTTACCGCACATGTTTATTAAATAATAAACTTTTGTTCTAAGGTTGTATGTCTTATTTTCTAAATCTTTCATGTGAGATTTCGTTCCAAGTTAAAACTTAACATTTAACTTATATGGAACGTTACTTCCTATATGTTATACAACATATATGTTTTAAGAAAATAAATATAATACTCCCACTAGCTTTCAGGAATACTTAGAAATTATCTTATTTCAATCATAAATCAAAACTTGGATTTAATAATTAAACATTAAAATAATCTTCTAAATGCATGCATTTATCAATTCATGAATTATTGCATTTTGTACATTTCCAAAGATTTATTTTGAATTCCTAAATTTGATTACTTACCGTCCTCGCTCAAGTAATCAATCAAGAAAGAGTTTTGATATTCCATTGTCAATTTCATATTAATGAAACTAAATATGACAATCATAATCTTTATATATTTAATGTGTTTACAATAGAATATTCAATCACAATTAATTGCTTAAGTGTGATTAATAATCTTGTCATACGACATGCATTAAATATGTGTACATTATTGTCCATATGATTTCTATATAAATATTTAAACCACTAGGGTTATCTTATCTTTAAAGAAACTCATCTTCATTCTCTAATCTGACTAATAAGAATTAAGATAAACCAAATTTCTGAAATTTGATTATCTTTATGAACAACATCTATAACATTCATAGTATGAGTAATTTACCCAATTCAATATTTGGTATAAAATAATCCTCGACATATAAATCAAATATCTGAGATATCCTTGCGGATCTATGAATGAGAATTCCATCATCTTGAGGTTGATCATTTACATGTTTAGCCTTATCATGATTTTCACTAGTGTGTTTTAGAAGATTATGTATCTTGTAATTTTATCTTTTCAAGATAAAACTTCCACTTGCCTTTAGTAATATATAGACTATCTATATATACTTAGCAAGTAAAGCAACAATACAATGTTCCCTTTTGAGATATTACAAATACATATTGACAGTTCCTGACTTTACTTTGTTAATAACCTCTTCATAAGCAGTTGAACAAATTCAGAACTTCAATTTAAGACTTAATGTGATTCATCACATTTCATCATATGATGGTGTCTTATTAATCCTCTAGGTTGGAGTCTTATTGAGTATATTCAATCTATACTCAATTTTCTAACCTTGATAACTTTCGGAAGAAAAGAAGTCATAGTTATTTTTAATCAAACAATATAAAAAGAGTTTGACTTTCTAGCTGAACATACCATAAACATTTGGTATTTCAGTAGAATTAATATTTTAAGACAATCTAACAATATTTAAGATGACCATATTCCTTTTGGCTTGTCTATCTACCAACTAAGTCATTTTAATGGTATAATAGTTTTTTCAAGCCAATTACATGCTTTATAACACAAGTACTTTTGACAAAGTCACTTCATGTCCATGTCTCTACAAGAAAACATAAACTTTTGTAATCCCACTATACGTTATAAGTCATTTAACAATTTAATTACTTCATGTATATGTCTTAATTAAAAAACATAACAAGTTAACATCTTACTTTATTGAGTTAATTACATAAATGGTCCCTGTGGTTTGTCGGGTATTACGGATTTGGTCCCTAAACTTTATTTTTTGCGGATATCATCCCTGTGGTTTTGACCCGTTACGGGTTTGGTCCCTTGACCACCTTTTCTGTTAGTTTGACCGTTAAGTGGAAGTTTAAAGGGCTAAAATGACATAAATACCCTTTAACAGTATGGTCCCTGTGGTTTCTGAGGTATAACGAATATAGTCCCTAAGGGTTTTTTTTTTTTTTTTTTTTTTTTTTTTTTTTTTTTAACTATTAATTTTAGTAATATTTTTTAACTTAAAAAATATTCAAAAATATTCATACGTTTCTCGTCCGTTTTTATTACGTTTTCATACGGCTTTATCCGCTTTTATACGTTTTCATTCGTTTTTATACGCTTTCGTCCGTTCTTATACGTTTTTCTTACGTTTTCATAAGTTTTCATCTGTTTTTATACATTTTGTTACGTTTTCATTCGTTTTTATATGTTTTCATCCATTTTTATTGATTTTCTTTCGTCTTCATACGGTTTCGTCCATTTTTCATATTGATGAAAACATATAAAAATGGATAAAACATATGAAAACTTAATAAAAACAGACGAAAATAGATAAAAGCGTATAAAAACATATTAAAACATATGAAAACCTTATAAAACTGAGTCAATTTAAAAAAAAATTAAAAATTTTAAAAAAATCTATCAAAAAATCTTTGTCAGAAATTTTTTTAAACCTTTTTGACATACTTTTTTGAACTTTTACAAAAAAAGTTTTGAAAATGTCAATTTGCTTAATCCTTTGTTTAGTGAAGTTTCTTAGTTAAACAAAGTATGTAAAACAAAACCTTAGGGACTAAATCCGTGATGCGAGACAAACCACAGGGACCATATGGTTAAAAATACGAGGGTATTACTGTCATTTCAACCATCGTTGACGGTCAAATTAACAGAAAAGGTGGTCAAGGGACTAAACCCATAACGGGTCAAAACCACAGGGACGATATCCGCAAAAAATAAAGTTTAGGGACCAAATCCGCAATACCCGACAAACCACAGGGACCATTTATGTAATTAACTCTACTTTATTATAAGTCTTGTAACAATTAATAGACTTTATGTTTATATCTTTACAATGAAACATAAACACGTTTAACTAAAGTAATTATGAACACCATCTCTAGCTTTCAATAGTAATTTCAAGTTAATTTATTACTTCACAATAATGTAAAACAACATTATTTCTTCATTTATTTATGTCATTCCAAGAACACATAAATATTCAGATTGAAGTAGCATTAGATTACTTTATTAATTTATGTCATTCCAAGAATTCATAAATATACAAATTAAAGTAGTCTTGGTATTATATTAACACATTTTCTAATAGGTATCTAATTTAGAAACTGCAAATTAACATAGTTCCATTACATCAGTTGATCTGCTAGTAATAAAAGTATGAATTTACCTTTCCATTGTAATCTAGTCCAAGTTCTCACATGACGTAAATTACAACTTCAAGTGTTTCTTAAATTAGATGTGTATAAGCCCTATTATAACGTTAGTCTCTTACCTTGCAGTCAAGAAAATCCTTTAAATCATATCTTTATGAGTTGTTTCTTGCACACAATTAAATATTACATTTCTCCCACTTGTGCATGGAACAACCTCCTCTGGCTGATAAACAACACGACATGCGTTTGTTTATGTGATCAATATGATTGTGTCATAGATTTTAGCATAACAAGTAGATGTAGAACAACAATGTCTAGTAAGGAAATGTACAAGACTAACCTTAAAAGTATGAGTGTCTACATTTGAAAAGTAATCATCTTTAGACATTCTAGAGATAATGTAGATTACTACCAAGATGTCAAAGCTTGTAGCTCCCACTGAATTAGAGATCATTACACTAATTCCTTATTCAGTAATAAGTACACAATACTCCCACTGAATTTGACAACATTGTAAGTGTTTCATAGCCAGTGAAAGAAAATAGTGTGCTTTTAACTTTCCAACACCTTTGAATGTCCATACGTAACAATTACGTACTTATGCATTAACGAGTGTATTCTACTACGTAAATGATGGAAGATACATCAATGTTATTAACTTGAAAAATTGGGCATGCAATTTCTTCCTTAATAGGTCTACCATCCATACCATGTATGTAGAACCTATAAATTGTCAAAGCAAAACAACTAGATAAATATATACTAGTTTGTCTTTTACCATTTGCAGTAATTAGTCTAGCTTCTAACTTTAATAACTCATAAAGTTCTATTTAACCAAATGTCATATTTGCTATAAAAGAATTCAATCACCAAAATAGAGTACTGAAATCTTTATAGAAAATGAGCAATTCTTAACTATTAAAGTTTGCCATGAGTTATATATTAGAATTTAGACAACTCTAATGTTCCTATCATACCTTTCTCATTCATGAAAAGGAAGAGGATTATATCTCACTCTTTTTTCATGGAAAGGAGACTTTGTTTGTCTTTTAAGTAAAATTTTCTTAATCAAACATTTGTTCGAAAATAGAACGAGATCAATTTACCAAAGCCCAAATGTCGTTTACGGTTTTAACGTTGCATTAATACATTACGGTTTTAACGTTGCTATCAAGGTAAAGTCTTCTAAGTCCAATGCACTCTCCACTCATAATCCAGCTTCCTACTAAAACCTGCCGCAAGAAAAAAAAATGCGGCTGAGCTACGAGAGCCCAGTGAACAGATATGAAAGTAATATAGAATGATATATATATGACAAGGGAAGGATAAAGTAAAGTATAAAGAAAGTACAACTGAAGTAAGAAGAACCTGTATTAAAGTTGTAAAGGTGTAAGGTATAAAGGTATAATGGTCAGGTCAGTTATCAACCACTAGCCCAAATCCAATCAAGTATCAAGTCAAGTCAAGTAATCAAGTAACCATGCATCCGGAGGGGAGACCTCGGGATACCAAGTATAATATGAGGGGATACCTCCAAGGGTTGGAGTAGCTAGCTCCCAAGATGTGAGGGGTTGCAATGCACGCAAGCCCGGTCACCAAGTAAATATATAATGTAGTCCAAGTCATATTCATAATGGCCGTAGCCCAAGCAAGTATCAAGTCAAGACAAATCTAGGATGCATCCATACGCCCCTGTAAACAAGTCATAATCATAGCAGTAGTCGATAATCAAGTAGGGACGGTGGGGGATATCTCTCCAGCCCCACTAGAGTACATAACATTGGTGCATCAATGCTATGGTTGTGGCTACTCCACAACAAGTAGTACCAAGTATAACAAGTGGTGGCTCGTAGTCTCAAACTGTGGGTCAAGGGTCAAGTCAAATAACAAGTGTACAAGTACAAGGTTCATATCAAGTGGTTCAAGTCAAGAGTCCATATCAAGTGGTTCAAGTCAAATTCATATCAAAGGTTCAAGTCAAGATTCAAATCAAAAGGTTTATTATCAAGGCCCATAGTAAAAAGGTTCAAGATGAAAAGGTTTATACCAAGGTTCATACTGAGAAGGTTTCATGTGGATTTCATGTTTAAGGTTCAAGGTAAAGTTTCAATAGTGAGAGAGTACGTAGAGTTTAGTGTAAAGGTTCATGTCATAAGTTCAATGTAGAGGTTCATATTAGGTTCCAAATAAAAGTTTATGGCAAGGGTTCAATTCAAATTTTTATGTCAAATGTTTATTTCAAGAAATCTTTTAATAATGGTTCTCATGAAATAAAGGTTTTCAATAAGGTAGTCCTTAAAATAAATATTCATAAAATTAGTGAAACTTCATATAAAAGTGGTATTACATAATGTTCATAACACTTATTTAAAAATAGTTTTTCCTCAAAACATTTTCATAATATAATTACTAAAAGTTTTCACATCCGGTTATAATGTTAGAAGCACTTTCAAAATATCAAGGGTTATATCAAGTTCAAGTCAAGGTTTGAATCAGGAATCATAGTATAGGTTTTCAAGACAAGGTATAAGTCAAAGATCGAAGTAAGTGATTTTAACATAGGGTTCAAATCAAGGTTCAAGTCAATATTATCATATCAAGTTTATGATATCAAGTGTATCATGACAAGGTTATTTCAAGGTTCAAGAATCATAGTGTAAGTTTCAAGCAAGGTTCAGTTTTAAAAGGATCATAGCAAAGTTCAATAATCAAGGGAACATAGCACGGTTCAATAATCAAGGGAATATAACAAGGTTCAATAATCAAGGGAACATAACAAGTCTCAATAATCAAGGGAATATAACAAGGTTGAATAATCAAGGGAACATAACAAGGTTCAATAATCAAGGGAAACATAACAAGGTTCAATAATCAAGGGAAACATAACAAGGTTCAATTATCAAGGGAACATAACAAGGTTCAAGATATCAACGGAATAGGGAAGACAAGAGTGCATGAGAAACCTGTAGATAGGTCAGAATATCTGTACCTTAACGCATATGAAAAGAAAGCAAACGAATGAATGAACACAAGGAAACAACATCGCGCCTCTTCAAATGATCTACACGAAATAGGGATCACTTAATACTTATATGTTTATTTCATAAGTTATAAATGGTCTTTAATGATTTATACTTATAGTTATATTCATAACTCATTTTAGGTTTATTTTACAAATCTGGGTTAGTTTCTTATGAATTTTAAGACACATCAAATGAACTCCAGAGACTATCCCTGTTTTTCCTAAGGTTCCCACATAAGTTAAGTAGTTACCCTTTAGAAAAATCTACAAAAATTCCAGGAAGTCACACATATCCTATATTTAACCCTTGTAAAAGTAGAGCTCTAAATTCCTTATGGTATGGAAATGAAAAATCAAAAACGACTACTGATTTCCAGGCATCTGAAACACAAATTTGACACTTAATCTTGTAAAAATCAAAAAGCTTACCTCCCCACCTCCAATAACCATGAAATTTATATATTCGGAAAGTAGACAGAAAGTAGTCATGTTTAGACTCAAGAATCGCCCAAAAACACTTTTTTATCATTAACTTATGACCCCTGAAACACGACCCATTTTCTGGACAGCATACTATTGTAACAGAAACAGCATAACCCTAACCCCTTTTAAGCCCTAATCACCCTTAAATAATTGCTAGGGTTTTTCAGGTTTAATACCACATTAATGAACCATTCAATGATCATAATAGGGCTTGTATGATGTCTGATTTGAATAGAGTATAAACTGAACATACGTCGCATATATATACATGTAGGTTTTCATGATTGTATGGAGTGTATGGTTTATTATACATGTTTCATATTAACAAGACACATCTTAGCATGACAACCTGATTTATAAGATTAGTATAGCATGATTAAGTTCTGATTCCATGTGTATATGAGTGTCATGCGGGCTGAGAACAGAAAAGACGGTGATGAATACCTTGTGGCAGATTTTACGGGATAAAAAGGAAAACAAGACAACGATTCAGGGCTTGGAATGCTCTTTCAAACGATCATGAATAGGGCTGCTACACTTGCTATCTTCTTCTTCTTCCTTCTTAGCCTCGAACAGAACAGAAACACACCAGAAAAAAATGAAGGCCGCTTTATGTTTTGATCTATTGTTAGGGTTTCTGAATTTTTTTTGATGAAGCGTATGTGTGACACAAAAAAAAATAAGACCGGACCTCTTATTATTGTGATGTATGGGTCGTGGTTGGGCCAAAGGTCAAGGAAAAATTATGGGCTCATATTACTTGGGTTCTTGTTGTTATTTATTGTTTGTGAAATAAAGAAAACGGCCCAAAAACAATATTTGTGTCGTGTTAAAATAGTTCTTGAGTTTTATTTTAGGTTACAAACTTATTTTGGAGCTCAAATATATTCAAAGATTTCTAAAATGACGTTTCGTTATAATTTTATGGGTTTATGGTCAATTCGTTCAATTATATTCGCGTTTTAAAATAATTGTACCCGTAACTTAGAAAAATTTCAAATTGTACGTAAAATTAGGATTACGGATTTTAAGGTTTTACAACATCAGTTGATCTGCTAGTAATGATAGTATTCAACAAGGTAATTGTCGAACAATAATTGCTAATATCATATTGCAATTCCTAGATTATTATGGGATTTACATTCACAAAAACCTTTGCAATGTAAGCATGTTTTATCCCCATCTTAATGCCTTGAGTCCAAGTTCTCACTTCCTACTCAATTTAAGTCGTCTAACTTAAAAACTGCAAACTCCCATAATTCCATTACATCAGTTGATCTGCTAGTAATGAAAGTATGAAGTTTACCTTTCCATTGTAATCTAGCTAAGCTCTCACATGACGTAAATTACAACTTCAAGTGTTCTTTAATTAGATGGCATTTGACTTAATTTTATAAGGGTATTAATTTTGATGTGTGTAATCAAAATAATGTATGAAGAAGCATGCATACAACTTCATAACATTGGTTTTTACAAAACAATTTTATTTACCAATTCACTAAGATCAAATTAATAAATTTTTGATTGATGTATTGGGTTTACCAATCAAAGAATTACCTACAATTTTCATCCACTGTATCGTACTTTTGCATAAGCCATAAGGCTTAGTGTTTCGCCCTTAAGATGATATTGTAAATAAAATAGTGGTACTTGGTAAGTCAAATTTGACGCACAAGCGAGCGGAGAGACAGAATGAAGTCTCTTTGAGGCCACAATTTAATGTGAAACCAACCTTATACCCACCTTATAATTAGTCAAATTGGGTCCGCCATTCAACTATTGGTACAAAAACATCACTCAATTAAACTTTGAAATTTTGACTCTTAAAAACAAAAACAAATTTCGCCATATATTTAGTCCGTGTTATTTTTCTATTAAAAAATTACCCTTTTTCGTTTATAAACATGTCTTTACAATTTAATAAACAAAAACACAAGTACTTTAAATGAGAAAAATAAACAACTAAGTAAATACACATATCGTAACAATTAATATGTATAAAACATGTAACCACATGCAAACTTTATTTGATAAAACCTATTAATAATCAATACTATGTGTGAATAACGTATATATTTAATTAGGGCACCCACTTACTTAGGCAAGTGGACAACATACATCAAAAAATTCGATTGCTTGAACCATAATCAACATATATACCACATAGCACATAAAAATTGACTCATGAATTATATTGGAGTCTTCCCCAATTCTAGAATTATCAAAATATTACATGTGTACGATATAACTTAACAATTAATTCATATAGCAAATTTAAACAATTTTAAATTATATTGACATTAAATCCATGCTAAACATGCACGTTTTCATGGATTTCACATAACAATAATTGCACATAGTCACAAGATCGTTTACATAAACGCATAAACATGTTAACCTAAGGTTTCTAATCATATTAATGATCAAAATCCAAACCCTAAATTTTTTTAAGCAAATCAGCCTAAAAAAATTAGGGTCTAAAAAAATTAGGGTTCGATCGGAAAACATGTACTAAAACAATCAAAAATTCGTTTTTTATATGTTTTGGTAATTAACTACATATTATAATGGCTCGTGATGCCACTGTCGGAGTTATATAACATGACAATCATTAAATATAAACACATAACATCAAGTATACATGCGGAAGCGTATAGGATCATATAATGTGTAAACTAATTAACCAAAACATAAAGCAAACGTACCTCAAGATTCTAGCAAGAACAAGAATCTATCTTTGATTATTCTTCAATTGGATCAAGAACCCTAATTAGGGTTTGTGAATGGATTAAAGAATAACCTCTTACCTTTTTGTTATTCAATCCAAGATATAACCAATAGTGTGGTTATATCACGTTCTTGTACACACGTACTAATACCGAGTAAAAGATTATGCAAGTAATTGAAAACAAAAACACTTTTGAACTCAAAAATCGAATCCCTAATTACTTATGGATGTTTGATCGATTTCTAACAAAGAAAAGGAAGAGAAAACACAAGGTATTGTGTGTACAAAAGATATGGAACAATGAACCTTGTGTTTGCTTATATAGAACTTGGAGATCAAGCAAGGGATTAGGGTTTGGGAACCCTAACCGGTCGTTCATAAGCCCAAGGGGGGCTTCCGGATGCTTCTTGACTTTCCAAATACTCATACGTATCACTTTCCTTTTATTCGTCTAACGGTCGTTAGCCATTATCCGTTAAATACTAACGGTCGTTAAGTGTTTTATGTTTATTAATAATTGTATATAACATTTATAAATAATTATTCATTTACTCTTCATACGTAAAGTGTGCAATCCCGTGATCTCGAGTTCGATCCTAACATACGTCTATTAATTTATGTCCATAAACTAACACCTTCTTCAGCTAAACCTGCATTAGCACATGCATTAAATCAGATACAAATGTTATGTAAGTCGGCTTCACTCTTTCACTCCTTCGAAAAGGTATTTAGCGTCGTTTAGTCTATTGTTTCGAATGTGGTTTTGTGGTTTGTGACGTTGTTGTTTAATAATCAGATATTTTTGTCAGTTTCAGTTTCAGGCAACACATTTGAATAATGTCTGCTGTGTGGTTTTGCAAATGTGGAAATACGGATTAATCTGCTTAAAGGATTCACCATTAGTTGCTCTGTTATTGTGTGGTTCAGTAAATTCTTAAATAAAATTAGGAAAAAAGAAAACTCTACTATAGTACTACTATGTTAGTGTTGTATAAAGTGTAGTTGTAGAAAAAATTTCTTATATTTTTTGAGAAGAGAGTAGTTTTTCTTCTTTAGAAGAGTTGGGATGGAGTTATATTTTTCTTTTTTAAAAAGATGAAAAGATTATATCGGATTGCGATGGTGGGTGGCGTCGGCGATACTTGAATGATAGATTGGCAAATTCATTTTTTTTGTTGTTAGAGAGAAAAAAAGTGAAGAGTGGTAGATTGAAGTTTTCATTTTTCTAATTAAAATTTGGAAAGTGGTAACTTTACTATTTTTAAAAATTATTTTTTGGCTCTTTTGATGAACTAACACGAGAAGACTAATCTATGCTCCTTATAATGGGCATGTATATTTTTTGGTCTCTTAACAATGTGATTTACCTTTTTACTTTATAATTTATAAACAGCAATATAATTTAACATTTAATTCATGGTTTAGTTATTGTTTAACCTAGAACATAAGCTAGAATGACAAGAAAACATCGGAAGAAAAGCATTCATCACCGCTATTAGGCGCCTAGTACGCTATTTTCCTTGATGAGCATCATATATATATATATATATAGACACGACATAAAAGTATCAGTACTCATGAAACAAAACTTAAATGAACGAACATAACTAAACCATTTGTGTTCATTCGACTCGTTTACAACCATGCTCGTCAAATAAGTAAGAACTGTGCCAACGCCCAACTGGACTCACGCTTCTAATAATTGGGTCAAATTGAGTCTGGACCAGGCTTTTATTTAAACTAGGTCCAATAAACCGTTTTTGCACTTTGACGTGTTTGCAAATAATACAGAAAAATGAATTTTCATTGATTTCCAGATGTACGCATGATTTTGGAAACTCGGTAGAAAACGCAACAACAACGAACAAGATCATCATCGTACCACATTCGTATTTGTTTGTCATAATCTACCCATATCTATAATCGAGATAAATTTTGAAAGAGAAATGATACATGGACCTAAAAATAGACCTAATTGTGGACTTAAAAACATGTGGCATGATCATGATGGCTGCAGACAGGGACCCACTTATTTAACAACCCATCAGGATCATGCCACATGTGTTTAGGTTCACTTTTAGGTCTATTTTTAGGCCTATGTATCATTTCTCATTTTGAAAACCATTTGAAAAAGTAAATCATATGGCACCCTTGATATGATTTTTCATGCAGTTACAAATTTAAGGGAAAAAAAATCCCTTAGAATTTTTGTTTTCAATTCTTGACATTTCTGCTATATTAGATTCTGAGACGATGAAAATGAGATATGGATGCGGTTTCTTCCTGTTATTTTTATTATTATTAGCTGTGAATGAAAATGTAGAAAAAGTTTGGGCATCTGAATCCAGGGAAGCTTATGTAACGCTTTTATATGGTGATGAATTTGTGTTGGGAGCACGTGTTCTTGGGAAATCAATTCGTGATACACGATCCACAAAAGATATGGTTGTTTTGGTTTCTGATGGTGTTTCAGATTATGCCAAGACTCTTCTCCAGGTTTTTCCTTGAATCATTTTCGATTTTATCCATATGTTTCACAGTTATACGTTATTGTATCCGGTAAATCAGTATGTGTTTTCTTTTCATAATGTATGTGAATCTTTATTCATATATGTTTAGACATCTCAAGAAACAATATATGCATAATACTGTATAGGTTAATATTTAAGTATTGCAGGGATTATACAAGCAGGTTAACTTTTTACTATAATGTGCTGGTAATTAAAGGTGAAACATACTAGAAGTTGTATACAGAAATTTAGATCATAGGTATTTCTAATCTTCTAAGCTCGCCAGGGAATAAGGTATTACAATGAACATGGAATGCATGATATGATAATTTACGATTAAAGCCTGTTTATTTTTAATATTGAACCAGTCTTGTCCCATTATACAATTAGTAGTCTAAAAAAATGGAGTTTTTGGCAGGCTGAGGGGTGGATCGTGAAGCCAATCAGTCTTTTGGAGAACCCAAATCAAGTGAGGCCAACAAGGTTTTGGGGTGTATACACTAAGCTTAAGATATTCAACATGACTGATTACGAAAAAGGTAACCCCATGCTCTTCTTAAGACCGTTATTAAAGTAGTAATTGATTGGATATACGTGGTGATCGACTGCAATGGATTTTTGTGCAAATTGTGTAGAGATTAAGATCGTCAATGTCTTAGTTATGTACACATGTCATACACCCGCTATTTGTTAAGATTATTTTTCTTTATGCTGCAGTTGTCTATCTAGATGCTGATACAATCGTGGTCAAGAATATTGATGTTTTATTCAAGTGTGGAAAATTCTGTGCAAACTTAAAGCATTCAGAGAGACTCAACTCAGGTGTTATGGTAGTTGAACCATCTGAAGAATTATTTAACGACATGGTGAGCAAAGTGACCACATTGAACTCTTACACCGGAGGTATAACGCTCCTGTAATCTGTCACATCTTAGTTTGCATCTTTTGATATGTAGGAGTATAAATATGGACAGATCCTCATAATTAGCTATATGTGTACAACATAAGATACATAGTTCCATCGATGTTTTCTTGTAGGTGATCAGGGGTTTCTGAATGCCTATTATGCTGGATTTCCGAGTGCACGTGTTTTTGACCCAAATATATCTCCTGATGAGATGAATTCCAGACCAGTTGCAGAAATGGAGAGGCTTTCTACTCTCTATAATGCAGATGTTGGACTTTACATGCTTGCTAACAAGGTAATGTAGGAAGTATTTCCTAATAATTTGAAGAGTATATAATTTTTATACTAATATTAACTTGTGACGTATAATAGTGGATGGTAGATGAGAAAGATCTTTGTGTCATACACTATACACTTGGCCCTCTCAAACCATGGGATTGGTGGACATCTTGGCTATTAAAACCTGTCGATATATGGCAAGATGTTAGAGAACAGTTAGAAGAATCGCTCCCAGGAACTAGAGGAGGCAGAAATCCTCATGATGTTCTTCTCGTCAAATTTCTTTTCTTGCTCCCAGTATTCATTTTACTTTTCTGTTATTATCGATCTTTTCTGCAGGTTAGCACTTGATTATTTTATTTTATTTTATTTTATTTTTTCATTAAGGCTTTGTATGAATGTTACATCTAATAATCTGAATCTTGATCCATGTAGACACGTTCATTATGCGATCATGCTAGACATATATTCTACAAATTCAGATCAGGTGGTGCACTTGCTTATTCTAGCGTGTCTTCATCCACTAGTAACTCTAATCAACAGGTTTATCTCTCTTCTAAATGAAATTCAACGGGTAAAATTATATATATTTGCTAATTATTTGTGTTGTGGCGAGTAGTTCAATAATGGTGTGAACTCCATGGTGCCTGCTTTCCTTGGTGGAGTATCGATATTAGTTTGTTTTGCGGTTGCCATTGTGTCTCTTGGATTTGGCCTTTCAGTTGTGCCTCGACAAGTGAAACCGTGGACTGGCTTGATTCTGATGTACGAGTGGATCTTTACAATATTCTTTCTACTGTTTGGATGTTACTTGCACATGATTTACAAGTGGGGGAAGATGGTTGCTAATCAAACAAGAAATCCTCATCCAGGAGCTTCAGATTACGATTCTGAAAAAGGTTTTTTCTAGTAGCTTGTGAAAAAAGATTCAAACTTTGATGTCCATAATCTTTATTGCTAAATGGTCTTAAATTTGCGTTTGGTTATCAGGTCATCAAAGGGTATCTTGTGATGTCGCTCCATGGTACTATGGGTTAGGAATGGCATTATTGGCTATTGCTGCACCCTTAGCTCCCGGTATTTTTGGGATTAAAGCTTTGTTCTTAAGGTATATATTAAACTCTCGTTTAGTTTTTTTGTGTTGTTTNTTTTTTTTTTTGTAACTCAATGGTTACTGTTGTTATTTTGCATTGATAGATTAAGTATGATGGTTGCTGGTGGTTTAATGTTGGTATCGTTTATGACATATGCCTCTGAACACCTAGCCATTCGGTCATTCATGCGAGGCCTTGAAGATAGAGATACATCAAGAACAAGGAACATCTGTGACTTATGCTGCTAATCGGATCTCAAAATCAATACTGTAAGTTAATATTTTGTTTTATGTGTTAATCTTCCTTCCGTAAGTATCACTATTCGGATGGACTACTTGATCAAACATTTTCGTGGTTGCAGGAGGTCTAAACTTTATATGTTACATGAAACATGCCTCGAAGCACATACTCATTGGATGACCGATGTGAGACCTTGATGATAAGGATACATCCACGACAACGAACATCTGTTTCTAATGCTGCAAATCAGATTCTTTTTCTAAGCTGACAATGTAAGTTAAATACTTGTAGATCTTCTTGTGTAATTTGGTTTCTACTTTCTAGAGTCCATGTTTGTTTGGAAATAATTTTACCAATGGACTAGTATTAATGTATTAAAGTCATTGTTAACATCCTTGCCTCCGGAGACAGAGGTCAAGGGTTCGATCCTTACTCCTTGCAAGGCCGGAGGTCTTTTTCTACCTTTGGTAGGGGTAGGGCTTAGGGATGGCAAAAAAAATCCGTACCCGATGGAGACCCGATCCCCAAACCCGATTTGACTGGGGAATCCCCGATTTGACCGGGGATGGGGACGGGGATGGGGAATCCCCTAAAATATTAAACCGGGGATGGGGCGGGGATGGGGATAACATAAATCCCCGAACCCGGCTCCGAACCCGATCTTTCTAGTGTATAATTATTTATAATTTATATGTTTTATCCATACTCGATTAACTTGTATATGTACACATGTACATATGTTTATGAGTATCGACATGTATGTTTATATGAATATGTGATATTTATAGGATCAAACACATTTAGATTTAGAAGTAGAACTAACAATTACATATTACTTAACTATTTTGTCTGAATACACAGATATGATTCATATTGTTTTTATATTATCTTTGATGTTACAATGTTTACGATGCTTTAAAGTTGAATTGAAATTCTTATTAATATAATTATGTGCGATGTACGTTTGTTGAGGTACTTTATGAGTTAAAATTCTTTATATTTTGGACGAGTTGGTGAAATTTTTATATTATTTCAAAAAGGTGGAGAATCCCCGAATCTCCGCGGGGATCCCCGATCCCCATTGGGGATGGGGATGGGGATGTAAAGCAATTCCCCAGCGGGGATGGGGACGGGGATGGGGACGGGGATGGGGATGGAGAGTGTCAAACGGGGATGGGGATGGTAAGTATAATCCCCGACATTCCCCGCCCCGTTGCCATCCCTAGTAGGGCTATATACATCTCAACCCATACACTGTAAAAGACGGTATTGGGACCCATAACCCGTGGAAGACCGTATCGGTATTTTTACAGTGTATTTTTTTTTTTTTTTTTTTTTTTTTTTTCGTGTTGAATATGAAAGTACTTTTTCTAAGCAAAGATTGACACACCTATCATAACACATTCATCTCAACTCCCACTTGAATCCACAAACTATTGGTTAATGGGACGCCCAGCTAGCTTATCTAGACCAAAAGCCATTTATATTTTTGTAAACTTTTCGAAGAGCCGCTTAATGTTTCGAACGTTCTGGATCTATTATACTGTAAGAATATTACTTTTGTTATTCTCACATTGAAAACACATTAGTAATGTGTATGGTCTTTTAGGCGTGATCCTTGTGATGCCACAAACAAATCTAATATTCGTCCACTAAATATCATATCAGATAAGCTATATAATGGATTCTAGAATACATTACTTGTCAAAGAAATTGACACATATATTCCAATATTGGCTGATAAGCTATTTGAAGTATATATTATTTCTATCAAACATGGTCTATATTAGGTTAGTCATATAACTTTTTAGTCAAAATAAGGTGGTACTTTAAATAAGTTATAATATGGTTGTGTTGGTATTTTGACTAAAAACTTCGAGTAAAATTAATCATTTTTGTTGCATAATTATCACAACTTCATTTTTTGTTGAGTAGACACTAGAAAGATTGTATACTGGTTTGTAGGTGGGCCTAATCTAAAACCGTCCGAAGTCAAAGTTGGCCCATAACTAGTCTAATTCTTTGATCTTAAGCTTCACAGAATCTATTATTTTAAAAGCTTTAAATTTGGATGAATTTTCCAAACAATTAAATAATATTTTATCATATGATTTCAAACTTTAAAGATAATTTCTTCTTAAGTAAAAGAAATTTTAAGATTAACCATTATTTTAACCATGGTTTTCGACCTTTTGACCGGCTACTCTACAGAGTTTGAACCCACCATCACACATAGTCAAATCGGGTAAAGTTCTTCTTTTTCAAGAGGTTGATGTGGCCACTTCAAAATTGTTTACACATAGCAAGAATTGAACTTGAGACCTCACACATCTTAAAATTATAATCACAAGCTCTTTTACTATTAAGTAACCTAAGTGGCTAGATTCACCATCTTTTATAATGGGAGTAGCATATTTATAGGATTTTAGTTTATTCACAAGACAATTATAGCATATTCGGTTTAGTAGATCCATATTACTTGAGAGTACAACTTACACGTATACGAATCAAATTAACACTAGTCTTTATATAAATGGTTGGCATTGCTTATAATTTTTCTCTGACAACAACAATCATTGCATGTCTTACCATTTCAAGAGGCCAAGTGTCTTAAAAACAACCGTTCTAGTCATCTTTTGATAGTCATGTGCAATATAATTGTTCACTGAATCCAAAACTTATGGTCAAAATATGTAGATGCTAGATTAGTAAAGTGATTCCCAAATTAATACTACTCTTTATAGTTTTCCTGGGACAACAACAATCATTGCCATGTCTTACCATTTGAAGAAGCCAAGTGTCTTAAAAACAACCGTTCTAGTCATCCTTTGATTGTCATGTGCAATATAATTGACGACTGAATCCAAAACTTATGGTCAGAATATGTAGATGCTAGATTAGTAAAGTGATTCCCAAATTTGGTGTCTGGAAATAATTGGAAGTTGGAAGTTTGGAACCATGGTGGGGTCTAATGTTACCCAAGTGATATCAAATCATGTAATGGTTTGGGGTTATCTTGTTCTCTGTAGTACAGTAACATTTTACTTTCCATGATTTTAGGGTGAAAAGATGTGTGCTTTTAGTTATCCAATGAACGTAGGTTTTCATGAATTAAACATAGAGAAAATTCCAATTTAGGCCAAAAACTTTTCAACATTTCAAGTTTTGGTCGAGAATTTGACCTCATTCCCAATTTGGTCATGCTCGACTGCTCGACTCCACCCAGTTTTTGACATGTGTCATTCCCTTGACTGCTTAGCTGCTCGACTTTGACTGCTCGACTGCTCGACTCCACCCAAATTTTGACACGTGTCATTCCTTTTGTACTTTTTATAAGAAAAAGTACAAAAGGAATGACACGTGTACAAAAGGAATGACACGTGTCAAATTTTGGGTGGAGTCGAGCAGTCGAGCAGTTGAGCATGACCAAATTGGGAATGAGGTCAAATTCTCGACCAAAACTTGAAATGTTGAAAAGTTTTTGGCCTAAATTGGGAATTTTCTCTTAAACATAACATTTTTAGATCTACAGCATAAAGATTTTTATTATTAGGGTGTTTTGGTTAGCTTATGTATGACTAAAAGGTGGGAGAAGAGGCACAAATTATAAAAACTTTCTTAAGTCCATAAGCTAAAAATAGCCTTTTATCAAACCTCTCTTATATAACGTAAGTCGGAAGCATAATTTATAAGCTTATCCAAATATTTCAATGAGCTTATTTCGGTTATACTAGTTAATATGACGGATAACAAAGCTAAATAAACCCCCTTTAACTCATATGAATTTGAAGTGATGGCGTAAAATAGGTCATAAACTTGTTTTATTATGATTCTTTGACGTAATTACTATTTTTAGCAAAACTATGTTGGAATGACACGGTAATCTACAACTCTTGATTTATAAGACTCAAATTGTCATATCATGTTTATGTGACTAGGAAAACTTTTACAAGAAGATAAACGAAAAAGTTAACGTACACTTGAGTGCTTGAAACACTTGAGAGTACGTGATTGAAGAAGATGGAGACATCATCTATATCCAAGGAATTAAAAAGTAACTACCGTACATGCCAATAATTTATGAAGTAATGAATAGTGAGACGAAATCATATTGATGAATAATTAAGTTATGCCTAACAAAAAGACATGTGTCGTGTGATACTTAGGTATGTGCACTTGGACTAACGGAACTAAACCATATCATGTTTACATGGAGCCAAGTGACGTGTTTGTTACAATCATTGACTCATTGTCAATGTCGATGCAACATGTGGTATATAACATGGATTGATCCATATATCTTATATTCAAAGTTGGTATGATCGTACATCTAACCATAAGGACATATGACCTAATGAAACAAAGTGATGGATAAAGTTAGGTATTAACATGTTACTCTATATTGTTTGCTTAATTTGTTTACAGTCCCACAAAATAGTGTATACGAGTTTTGTATATAGCAGGGTACTACTCTTCAACGGTCAGTAACGGTTAAGATATACCATCTGACATAGAATTGAACAGTGGAAACGCAGGGCAAACACTTTTGTACGAGCCAAGTAGAAGAGTCCACATGTCCTCCTTGCATGCTCGATCAGTAGATGATCAACGCATGGCCTTCCCACAACCGTTGATCATCCCTCAAAGGTTTATCCCTACACCCTACCTGTCTCTCTATAAATAAAAAGCTTCACACACAACTTCATAAGTTTCACACACTTGGCAAATATTGCGTCACGTGCAATCTACACATGATTTGCTTAAGTGTTACCCGAGCTTTTTGATCTTCATCGACTCATCGAGTCCTTACTGTTCAACACGGGAAACCAAACAACACAGCCATCCCAGTCCATTCTTAATATCGATTTACATACCATAAGTAAACAAGTAAACATTTTAGTTATGCTTCCGATCCGTAGCTAAAAACATTCCCTATCAATGTCCTTTTTACGTTGTTGACAATGTTTACAATGAAACTTACATTAGCAAATTGGTTTTTAAAGTGCACAACTACCAAATAAAAATAGGTCGAGTCTTATCGCCTGTGCGTTTGTAGGTCATACGGTCACTTATCATGCATCTTTCGAACCATGTTATCTTTGTGTTTGATTGTGTGTTTGTTGATCATTTCTACACGTTTTACTTTAACGACAAGGTTTAACACAAACATACATCCGTGGATTCATATAATCATATATAACGTACCTTAGATAAGATATTTGTGTTACATAGTGTCTTTTAGCATGCAAAAGACAAAAAGGTAAGGATAATAATGTTAAAGATTTAGCTATTTTAATGAAACATCATTTGCAGCATTCGAATGGGGAGCGCATACAATAGAATAATAAAATTGGTCCTAGTATTTGTCATATACTATAGACGCATGACTATATATAATGTCAATTATTGTGTTTTTAAAATTTTTAAATATAATATATTATAAATCTAATCGGCTCTTCAATTATAAATGGGTTTTAACCATCACAAACCTTGATCTGCATGTTGATGATAGTGCCCACTGAACGCATATTCAGCTTAGATTCAATTAGAATTAAATAAACCAACTCATTAACCTCTTAAAAAAATATCTTTTGAGTTTGCTTATACGGTATTCATCAACATATTCCTGCTTCCACTTTGAAGATACAAATGTGTGCATAATATTTATAACAAAAAACAACAACAATACTCAATCTCGCTAACATGATACGAGGATGTAACAAAGAGTCACAACTCTTCCTGCAATAAATGAAACCAATTTTTATATAAAATGACATGATAATAGGAGAAATCAGTTACCAAAGAAATGTGTCTCGATGATATTCTTGTGTAAGAAGTTCCTCAACTAAGGCTATGTTTGGCAAAAGTAGCTGTGAGCAGTAGCAGTGAGCAGTAGCAGTGAGCTGTGAGCAGTAGCCAAAAAAGCTCACAGCTTCATAAAGAAGCATTGGGAAAATGAGCTTTCCTAAAAAATAGCAAAGCCCACAGCTCTCATGCCAAACGAACACTAAAAATCAAAAAACTCATTGTTCACCGCTCATTGCCCAAAAAAGCTCCAAAAAGCTTTGTGCCAAACATAGCCTAAATGTTTGTGGGTTCAAATCCTACTTAGCTTAGGACATGTGAGATAATTTGTGATGTATAAATATCGTAAGATAGTACATTGTCGGTCAATTAAAATACGAGAAATCAATTAGCAAGCAGTATACTTAATTAGTGGATTTATTTAAAGGCTGTAATTAAAATACTATTAGGAATTTATATAAGCATTTCTTTGCCTTAAAAAGAAATACTAATAGGAATCTAAACTTATGGATAGTAAATTACTTTGTTTGCACATGCATCATAATTAGAAAAGAAGATTCTTTTTGCACTCGAAGTTAAAGAAACACAAATTGGCAGTTATATATCAACTGTCCAGGTATGCATTTGTCTCTTGAAAAACTTAAAATAGTACTACTTGTCTTGATACCCTCCAAAAGGAACACCATGTGTAACTTTGTTGACCAACTTATGAACTATTTAAGTGAATTATTGTGTCTTGGAGGTGTATACTCTATTCTAATCTTTTATATAACTCAAATGTATATAAAAATGTTGGATTGTATAACTTGTGCTCAAAGAGTGTAAGTTAAAACATAGTTAATAAACTCATACATCCTCTCAATCATTTTCCTATCAATTAACCTTTCCGCAAGTTAGATTTGATTAATATGTATTAAATATAATTTTCATAGAAATAAATTGTTGGCAAGGTAATATTAAAAAAGTTGTGAGATTATTTCTTAAAAACTAGTTTGTAAATGACTTTAGGGCATCCACTATGGTGGTTTATAAAAAGGTTTATGAAATTATGAAGAGATCTAAAAACTTGTAAACCATAGTGGACATCTATTTCATGCTTATGTGTCATGAAGAGGTCTAAGATATTGGACCTTTTCATAATTTAATACATTTGAATGATGTGAGATGTTGATAAAACTTGAAAAGGTTTATACATAGTGGGAATAGGTTTATAAAACAAAAAGGTCTATAAATTAATGTTATAACACACTTATAAACCTTTACAAAGGTTTACCATAGTGGATGCCCTTAGAACGATAATCTTTATTACATAAATTAGGTTAATGTCACTTAGTGCTATCGTTAACAACCAACTAATTAGCATTTAATTAAAAAATATCATGATGTCCTAACAAAGTAACAAATATTAGTTATCATCTCTGTTTTTCTCAGTGCTCACTTTCCTCACCGGCTTAACAAGCGAAAAAAAAAAGTGTAGATTGTTGTTAGTCATGTCAGCTAGCAATGTTTTATTTTGAAGAAAGAATTGAAAGTTCGCATTTTCCAATAGATTATTTTGACAATGGAATAAGGCATTGACAAATAAACTAAGCCAAATACCATTGAAACCTAATCTCAAAAGTGAAAATCTCAATACCGAATTATGTTAATAAAAAATATCTCACATTTCTATCAAAACAAATATTAAAATAAACTAAAGAAATAAAATGGACCAACGCACTCCACTTCATAAGAAAAAAATTCATTGAACCAAGACCTTTTATTATTTATTTATTTTTCAGAATGGAATTTACATATAAAAGGAAAACTAGCAAGAAGCTAAAAAAATTACAATAGTTTTTATAAGGGCCAATCAAACAATTAACCAAGTAAAAAACAAAGACGAATATTAAATCACATTTCCTCGTGCATTGAGAGTTAAATGTGACGGAGTTCCTATACTTTCATAGGGTCCACCAAACTGTTGTCGCGATCACTTGTAACCAAGACTTCCCATGACTTGATAAATGGAGATTATCAAACCAAGACTTCCAACTTGAAGGGGAATATATAGGAGGAATAGAGATGTCTGCACCAAATACGAACCAAGCGCCAAATATTAAACCAAGACTCTTGTATTGTGCTTCTCATCTACTCCGTGACACTTACATATGCCATGCATCATTTCGGTTCTAATATGAAGTTATGAACCAAATGGGAATGTGTCCTTTTTATAATGTTGATATGTTATAAGGAGCTTAAAAGTGATATTGTATCAAGATTAATGTGAATAAGAATAAGAATAGTTACTACTCTTCTTTTCTTCTCTATTTTGGTTTCATTTTAATATTGTGTCCTTTTTATAATGTTGATTAAGAACTCAAATTTTTATGAGGCTAGATTAAGGTAGAGATGTAGGTGGTCAAACGTTAAAAATTTAAGAAAATGACGCTATTGTTGGCATGAAGAATGAAATGAGAGTCAGAATAGAGGAGTGAGCCTTTGATTCATTTAAATTTGGTAAAAATAATAAAAAAATGTTTCTCAAAATTTATGGCTTTTATTTAAAAAAAAAAACAATAAATACATGCGGTAGATCGTATCTAACCATGACCTGTTATTATCATCGGAATTAAAAAATAAGAAATAACGATGAACTGGCTAGTATAATATTGAAATTACTGTGCCTATCACATCGGCTCCTATTTTAATATGCAATACTACTTATATACATTTGGAATCTTTATGGTGCTTATATTATTTCCTCCACTTATTAGTTTTTTATTTCATCTTCCAGAAGTATATAATATTGATATTTTTTATTACTTTATTCATCTTAAAATAAGTGTTTATTTTTATTTTTTGAAGTCCATTAGTTTTTTATTAACAACAAGTAAGTAATTAGTAATTCGAGCTTACAATAACATCTAATTGGGCAGTATGCAAGCCTTGAACCTTCGCATTAGGGGATATACCTACTCCTGCTTCTATTTATTTCCGCCCCTGAACGTCCATTGTGAGTCTCGAACCTGAGAACTCTCCAAAGATACCTCCCCAATGTTACATTTGGTGGCCAACTGAGGCAGCCCAGTTGATTGAAGTCTTTATTGATTAACTTTGAGTATAAATTATTTTATTTGTGTTATATAATAGTTGATGAAAATTATAACAATGAAAATATATTTAAAAAACTCAATCTATTTATATATTTTGCATCAAGCATTATATACACAACAACAAATAGTTTAGGTAAAAAAAAAACTTTAAAACATCATATTGAACACTTATTTCGAGACCAAGGTACTAGTAATCATCCATGACAATTTTTTTTTCCGAATTCTTAATACCTCAAGACTTTCTCAATATTTAAATATATTTGTTTAATGATGATAATTTACATAATGAGGGATTAAAAAAACTGTATTTCTTTCATTTTTAAATTAATTAACCCATTATATCTACTATCATGATTGGAGATAAATTAATACTACCTCCGTCCCAAAATTATAGTCTCCTTTTGACTTTTTCGGTCTTTCTTTCTCAACTTTGACTTTAAATATTTTTGTTTGTGTTATACAATAGTTGATGAAAATTATACCAATGAAATATATTTAAAACTCAATCTATTCATATATTTTGCATCAAGTATTATATAATATAAACAAAAATATTTAAGGTCAAAGTTGAAAAATAAAGACCGAAAAAGTCAATAGGGGACTATAATTTTGGGACGGAGAGAGTAATAATTTGAGGTTGACGTAATAATGTATTTCTAGCCATAAATTGGTTGTTAAACTGTAGTCTGTCTTGTGACATGTTTATTGCTTATAGGTGAGGTCAAAGTGTATGAAACCTACGAATATGAGATTCATTTCAAACCATATGTTAAAAAATATAAAATCTCTTTGTGTATTGAATAGGTAGAAAAAAAAACAATTTTAAATAGTTACCTTAGGCAGGAATGTAACATCAGTCCACGTAAAATAAGAGCCGTGGCACATACGTGTAAGCCATAGAATAAAGAAGAGAAATAGAAAATGAGAAACAACATAGTATAAGAATTTCTTATTGTATTTTTCTTAAAGATATAATTGGTTAATTAATTGATTATTGGTTAAGTACTATTGAACATGTGATTTCATAATCATGTTTACGTACATTGATCATGATTATAAGATTATTTTACGATAAAATAAGTAGATTATAAATATTAATAATGCTTGAGATGATGTTTATTAGTGAATTTGGTATTCAGAGAAAATGTTCTTAAAAGTGATCATCATCATTCTCAAACATGCTTAAATGGTTTACTCTCTTGAAGCTTTAGTCACTCAACTACGTGGTACGTGGTCAAAGGTCGCTAGTGATAAATTCCACACCTTCGATTTTCCGCTAAATAGTTATTTTACTTGATCCAAATGAACATTTTGTTAGTTTTAGCCGTAGATATTTGATCCTTAGTTTTTCTAGAGTTGTATTTGCCAAACGCGTGTGTTCATGAGCTTACATTGAGTTATTTGTCCCATTCTTGATCGATTCACTGTATCATAAAATCTTTATCTAAACATGTATCCCCTCGCCGCGTCGACAATTTCTAAAGGACCACATCAAAGTTTAAACACGTATCACAAAAAATTAATTTGAAAAAACCTTAATATCTAAAATGTTTGTGGTGTTTCTCTAAACAACCGGTTAGATTTTATAACCTCGCCGCGTACTAGTGTTAACGGCCCCTCGTGCTAGCCAATGAACACACAAAACATGGTCCAACCAAATTTCACTAGATGCCATCAGGTCACAATCGTCATTTTCAAGATCATTGTCGTACTAACAACGCTTGTATTGGCCACATGGATGTCACTTTAATTGCCCCTAGTTTTCTTCGAATTTTTATCATGCTCCTTTAACTATAGCCACTTTCATTAACAAGTATTGACCCATGATTGAAATTAGAAAATGTTTAGAATTCAGATTTGGTGTAGTTGTGACCACGACCATCATCGTTAACTAAGCGCCATATCAACTATTCAACACCGTCAACATAGTCTAAGAGAACAACCAACTTAACCATCTGAATATATCCATTTAAACACAAATATATCCCACAAATACTCAGAGGCACACCCACAACATTCTCCTCAACTCGATTGGTCGACATACCGACTTCTATCTTTTTATCATCAAAGAGACTTGGATGGGAGGTGGATATTTTAAGGCAGACGCGTTGTTTACAGTCATCAACGCGTGGGTGGTACCTTTTTACACACTTACATCCGACTTTAGAATAAACTGCAAAATCTATTTACGTTATTTGTTCACTTGGAACAAACTATTCGTAGCAAACTATTGACATGAGTCATAACTATAGATAACAAAATTCTGAAGTAAATCATTCATTTAATGGTTAATTTTTTCAAAAAAATTCAATGAAAAGCTTGACGAAACAATCTCGGTCACAAATGATTTTGTTCGACATCTAAACTCATCGTTATGATACATTTCAATACTATATCTACCGTGTCAAATGTATAAACTATTTGGACATCTTTTGCAGTTTACACTAACTTTTATTATAAACGTTTTATTTAAATCAAATTCGTTTCATAATTTAAGAGATGATAGTTAATTTATAGTTCAATACTTCAACATGCCTAATTGAAAGATAAGAATTTAGATATAGCCAAAATTACAATAAGTTAATATTCAAGGGGTGAAGTGTAGTTATTGCAAAGAAAAAGGAGTTGATGACGTAATTGGTTACGGTAGTGGAAGGTGAGCCCACCCATGTGTATATGTCCAACAAAAAAGGTGAGGGACCAACAAAACCTGTCGAATCAATTAACCGCCCAATTACGGTTTCGTACATTCTTTATCTCAAACTACAAATTCGAACACTCCTACTATTGACTATCTGACTACTATCACCCAAAAACTTTTTTCCCATCCACATCAAGGCTTTTCTAAAATTATAATAACCTTTATAAAGTTTATTGGGTGTCTAATAAGAAAAATTAAAATTAAAATAAGAATAACGATCAAATTTTATAACTACAAGTTTTATATAAATTTACAAAAAATTATATGCATTTTTTTTAAAAAAAATTGTTTAAATTATGTGGCTATTTATTTTTCTTATTATTTTTTATTTTTTTATTATCGGATACTTTCTCAATTTTCCTTTTATAACTTTCTCAAATTTTATAACTACAAGCTTGTTTAGAAAAAGCAAAATTGATAGCTCGTCACTTGTTGGATACAGATAAAAACCATTTGGATTTATCAACTTTTATAACTTTGTCTTATTAAAATTAAAATGNGTAATTTCCTAACTAAGGTTTGATATTCCATTGTGTGTCCTAGACTAGCGGCTTTGTTTACAAGAGTTGTGAGTTTTCCTGTAAAGGTGTCTATTGTTTCGTCTTCCTTCATATGTAACAACTCAAAGTCAGATTTGAGTGTTTGTAATCTCGCTTGTTGAACTCTATTTTCGCCTAAGTGTCTAGTTCTTAAAGCATCCCATATGGCTTTAGGGGTTTTGTGCTTTGTTATTTGAAGCAATTGATCTTCGGGTAAGGCTTGATAAATGTATGCAATAGTAGTTTTCTCCTTTTTCTTATCGGATTTGGTCGAGTATAATGGCTCTATTGTTTCCCATAACCCATTTGCCTCTAAAATGATTTGCATTCGAATTGCCCATAATGAGTAATTCGCGGGTTTCAATATCGGGCATTGGAATTGAGGGGTAGTATTAGGTATGCTAACCTCCTTCTTTCCATCTCCACCATCTTTAGTCATTTCTTAATGATAATGACAAGTTAATCTTTTAAAAAAAATCCTAACACGGGGCGTGTTAAAAGAAATCTAGCGCGCTTCTAATGTTTTGTGTCTCAAATGACAAGCAAAACTCTATAGGACTAGTTTTAATCCAAAAATTATCCTCGGAGATTTTATATTCTAAAATGAATAACCTAAGGTTAATTTTTCTTTAAAATTATTTTTAATAATATAATAAGCAGTATAATCACTAGGTTATTATATTTTCTAAACCTCGAAAAGATACTAACTTAAAATTAAGGAAGTAACTTATTTAAAGTAAAAATATACAATATATATCAAAATCTAATATATACTATATAAAAGATAACAAAGTCGAAGGTAGGTTGTGTAAATTTTGGAACCTGGGGGAGGGGTATAATAAAACCCGTAGCCCTTATTTTGGTCCTTGTGTTGCCATGAAGTTATATGCGCCTCTTTTGTTATCTCTTTGAAGAGATAAAATGGTCTCTCTTTATCTGAGACTTTGAAACTGTTTTTTTTTTTTTTTTTTTTTTCCTCCTGATGGTTGACCGCCGGTTGTTGGGCTTGGTTAACCGCTCCTTGTTCACGGATGGTGTTCTTATCTCGAACTCCTGTGATCCCTTTGATGCGAAAGGTTTTTCGTTCACTGGTGGGGATCCTTTTGCCGTGTATCGTTTTTGAATCAAGTGGTGATTCAAAACAAATTAAGGGTGCTTGGTTTGATTCTTCAGAAACAGGTGTGTTTGTTCCTTTGATGTTTCTGATTTGTGCCCCTTGATGATGACTTTGTGTTATCCTCTCGAATTTGGTATATGGTTCTTATCCTTGTCTTGAATCGATTAGATACCGGTTGTGTTTAACCGTGTCTAATCTTGTTTCGGTAAGAATTTTTCGTCTAGATTTTTGCAAAAGTAACGAGAAAAGAAAATAAGAGGAACCCTTTTTGATGCCGGTAAAATTAGTCACTATTGTGATTGTTACCTTGGTGACAAAAGAGTTGGATTCTCTTTGATGTAGAACACAATAAAATGGTTTTTTGATTATTGTTGTTCGAATGGTTTTTCAAAAAAAAAATTACCGAGACAAACTTGTATTGATTCAAAAATAGGGATGTAAAAAGAACCTTGGTATATGATGATTTCGGCTCTGATACCAATTGTTGGCCCAATTTCACGGATCTTTAATCAACGATATACCAAAATATGAAATAATCTCTATTTTCTATAAATCTGTCATCATTGTAATCGATTACATATGCTATCTATTTATACATGGCGAAAGGGTACGAATAAAGTGTTGTGTTGGTTCGTTTTGTCCAACAGTCACGTCCCTTTGTTTTGTAACTGAAAATAACTAATTAATTAACTGTTTTTTTGTAACTGTCATTTGGCAGTTATGTTGCTGCGTTTGACTTTTGTCTTGGTTGACTTTTTGGGTTGACTTTGACTTTCGGGTAAGATTGGGATTAACCCAATATAAAATAATGTATTTTAGTTGTATGTATCATCTTTTCAATAAATAACTTTTTTAATTTCGTTTCTCAAAAATACATGATTCAATTTTTAAAAATACTTGATTTGATACCTAAAAATACGTCAAAAGATACATAAAATAATCGAAACTCAAAAAGTTAGTTATTAAATAGTCTGATTGAAATGATGTTACATACAACTCAAAAAAGTGACAAGTAATCCCTATAAGTTAATGTTTTCTTGCGTGGCAAATATAAGAAAGTTGAATAGAATTGGAGTCATATATTGCCTTTCCCAGAAAAAAATAATACTCCAGTCATATACTAAAACAAGGATTTACATCTTTTCTAGTTGTTATTGCTACGATAGACAGTAAAAGCGAAAGTAATGGGATTTGAGTTACTGGTTGCATTATATAATAACTAAAACTTCGGAATTTATAAAAAATGTGATCTATGATTATATATGCAACTTAGCTTATTTGTGTAAATTTCATAGTTTATTTATCAAACATCCCAACCTTTATAATGGAAATTTTTTTATGATGAAACCATAGAGGACATGTAATGTGATATGACAAATAAAAATGTGATATGACATTGATAGATACATTATGTAAACATAATCTAGAAAATAATTTTAGTTACCTAACTAAAATAAGACACAAATTCGGTATTGAAATTCACATGATATATCACATGTGATTTAACACTAAGGTCCGTAAAAGTTGTTAAGTGGTTAAGAACTTTGCTTATTACTATAAGAATTTGGACTCTTAGCGACGACAAAGCTCTAACTTGTTTGATCATGCATGCTAGCGGGTCGATATAAACAAGGGGGTTGATTTACACGCCGTTGGTTTTACTAATTAGTATTTCTACTATAAACATAACAACTTGTTAAGTTGTGCAAATCGGCTCTCGATCTTTAGTATTTGCAAATCCTTACCTGATAAATAAGTGAGTTCAAACAAAACAAACAACACCCAATTCGTATTAACTCTTTAACTTAAACCACTTGATGACCTAGTGGTAAAGGGCTTGTGACTATCACTCTAAAATGTGTGAGGTCTCAAGTTCAATTCCTGCTAGGTGCAAACAACCTTAAGTGGCCACGCCAACCGCCTGATACCATTGAGGCCTTGTTGATTTGTGGAATCGTTTTGAAGCCGCTTACATAGAAACACCGAACACGACGTATTAAAATGATTATCTCAACATCCAACTCGTTAGGAAATACAAAATTTTAAAAAGAGTGGGTTGGTGGTACCTATTTGATAAAATGATGAATTAAAGTTTCTCAAAACTATTTATTTCAACTTAATATTGCAATATACTTTTGACAAGTTTTTAAAATTTAAAACTTTTGCTTTCTTGATGTAATGGAAAATACAAAATGTGGGTATAGTATTATACCGTTGCACATAAACTAATGTTGGCTACGAGTTAACTTAAATGTTTGATATTGATCTTATGAAATAATGGGTGGAAAGAAGTAGTAGGCTAATCCGGTTGATTGTGATCAGTTTGATGCTTTTATTTTTGGGGACGACAACGATGAGGATTGGACCTATCTAGTGCCACAAAGGTGAAACAACTACTTATTGCTATGATGCCAACACGCCACTAGCAACCACGATGGCACCTATGCCCTCTCCAGCCGCCATTGTAGGTGAGAAAAAAGTATGATGAATACTCGATATGTCTAATTAGTGAGGGTTGAGAACGAATTATTCAAGCTTCTATCTATCATATCATATATATGAGCTTTATTCAAAAATACTTTAAAACAAACTACATTTTGCTTTCGTATCTAGATAACATATGCCTTCGTAATGTGTGTTTTGTGAAATCCATAACGTGCAAAAAATATGTGTTTTCGAATCACTACAAAAGACGCTCAAGAGATAACTCGTTTACCAAGTGCAGTGAGTATTGCATCCATATTATTAAACTACTAAGTTCGATACATACATTCAAACCATGCACTACGACGAAACAAGAAAAAAAACCCGATGCCAGTAACCTTGTTGACATGTGGAATCATTTGAAGCCGACAATGGGTCTAACCGGGTCGTGACCGGAAATGACCGGGTCTAACCGGGTCTTGACCGGATATGCCCGGGTCTAACCGGGTCGTGACCGGAAATGACCGGGTCTAACCGGGTCGAGACCGGAAATGACCGGGTCTAACCGGGTCTTGACCGGATATGCCCGGGTCTTGACCGGAAATGACCGGGTCTAACCGGGTCTTGACCGGAAGTTACCGGGTCTAACCGGAAATGGCCGGGGCTAACCGGGTCTTGACCGGATATGCCCGGGTCTAACCGGGTCTTGACCGGAAATGACCGGGTCTAGCCGGGTCTTGACCGGATATGACCGGGTCTACCCGGATCTTGACCGGAAATGACCGGGTCTAGCCGGGTCTTGACCGGATATGACCGGGTCTAACCGGGTCTTAACCGGATATGATCGGGTCTAACTGGGTCTTGGCCGGTAGAGCTGGTATTGGGTCATACGGGTAAGGGTTTTCTACATAGATGGGTTGAATCGTCTGTTTAGTTTGTTCTTACTCTAGAAAGAAGATGAGATTTTAAGAAAGAGAATTTGGTCTTTTTTTATAACTTAATGGGTGACGTACACAGATTACAGCAAAAGGCAGTTTTGTGGTTTTGGTTTTTATGCCTCATGGTATTTATTTGTCTTCTACTTTTTATATCTTGATTTTTTAACTAATTTACTCATAAATCATACGGTAAAAAAGTTAGGTGAGGTGGTGGATACCTTTGCTATTTCATATTTTGATACTTTTGATTTCGGTACATTTAAGTCGGTGGAGTTATTCAACATAGTGTAACGAGTTATGAACAGTAATGTTGTAACACCTGCAATCCAAAAAAAGATAACCGCATAGCTTGTTGCTCGTTTATCTTCTACTGTAAATCCTATTTTAATATCAACAAAAATTAGTCCACTTGATAAATAAATAAATAAAACATGTGAGATCACTATTTATAAGCCCATATAAATTTCGTTTGATTAATTACCCGATCTCTAAAAGAATATATTGTAGCATAATAAAAAAGGAAACAAAATATGCGGGTCGACCCGATCCAACCACACCCATAACCCGCTTGACCATACTCTATTGAACCGAATGTTTAAGATTACCTGTAACCCGTTTTGACCCGCGACCCAACCCGACCTGACCCGTCTATTTTGCCACCTCTATTGTCGGATGTAACCGGATATAGTCGGGTTTCTTGTTAATTCATTGTATTATATATGTTTAAGTTTGTTCCAAAATGGTTTAAATTTATGTGTTTTGAGAATTTTATTTTGCCAAAGATAGAGCTACTTAAGTAGAAAAAGAGTATATTTTGTAATTATACTATATATCTATTCCTTGGGCTTCCTTAGCCCACTTTCTCTTCCAAATTGCTCCGCCCCGACCCAAACACGAAAATGTGGGTTTTGATAAAACCCGTCACTGTCGCCTCTCTCTCACACTTCACGTTCAATGGAGGGATCCGGATATTTCAACTCCGGCCACCCAGCTCAACCTCATTGAAGGATCACCCGAACCTAAAAATTTAACCCATTTGCAACTACAGTTGCCTGTGAGGGGATGTACAGTAATTTCAATAGTGAAATTAATTTTTTATTGCATTTGTGGTGCAAAAATGATCCATGTGTTATAGTTGTTGTCCAGCCCTTTTTTCACCTATATCTTTGGATGCCTTATCTTGAAACACTGTGTGCATAACAGATCTGAAAAAATTAGTCTTTGCGTTGTGATAAGGTTTGGATTTTTTTTTTTTTCGTCGTTGTTTTTTGATGGGTTTATGTGTAATTGATGTTTGGTGTGTGATTTGTGTTAGTTTAGTAGTATTCTATTTTTTTCTGTTATAGTTTGGTTTTGCCTAATCCATCACCTAAATGGTCTAATTTGGATATTAAGGTTCCCGATAATTTTGTTGGTTTAAATTCATGGCCTAATTTGGATATTAGGGTTCTGTAAATTAAAAAGGCCTGAAAATCCATAACAGTACGTTAAAAAACATAGAATTAGGCAAAACTAAATCATAAAATTAGTTTTCCCAGTAGTAAATTAGGATATTAGCCTTTTAAATTTTATTTTTTATAATGTTTTAATTAAAAAAACAAATTATTTAAGTTATGGTTTTTGCAGGTATGGGGCTGGCGGTGTGTTGGTTGCAAAAAACATGGTTTGCGCAAGGTTTGCTGCCAATGTAGTTTTGGTTTCTGGTGTTTGTATGCTGCATATGAGTCAAGCTAATGTTGGATTAGCATTATCCGCCCCTATCTTGGCAGGGCATCACGGTAACGTGTTTTCAGCCATGGGGTCCACTCATCTTGGCATGGCAACTCACTTGGTTTGCAGCCATCCCATACGTAGTGTGGGTGGCGCGGCAAACAACAATATAGGTTGCTTATCAGTTGTATCGATTTGTTGGTCACGCTGAGCTGCATTAGCCTTGCAGATGTGACCAACTTGCAATCATGGCATGGAAAACAGTAAACTTTGCAGCCATTTTTTTGGCAATCGTCATGTGTGTATCCGATAGCCTATGGGCAGACGATTGCGTTTGCAGTTTCAATGCCATTGCTCCTTTCGTTGCCACTATCCTTGGTGTGCGACGATAGTGAGCGATGCGTTATGATGTTGGCAGGCCTATATATTCCAACATAAAAGAAATTGCTTATGATGATAATAGCATTTACGCATGTCTAACCAGGTTAGATTAAAGCTTGGATTGCGCCCATCTTGGCGGGGCAAGCTTGCTAAGTTTGCAGCCATGGCTGGTGTGTCGTCTTTTCCCGGTTGCTTGCCTATCTGAGCCTCATAGATTAATCCTATATACTATCCCTTGGGCTCTTTTGCTACAATGTCTTTGCACAACTACAGTGTCATAATATTATTTTATTGTGGCTTATATACGTGTTTTTCTGGATCCTTCCCGTTAATTTTGTTGCTTTAAATCCATGACCTGATTTGGATATTAACGAGGCAATGATGATAATTAGTTGCATTTTCTTTTACCATAATTTACCAACACCGACAACTTGCTAGGGCAACCTGACTTAAATTGTCGTTGCAGCCATGGCCGATATCTTGGTTGGGGTATTGTACTGAGGCCCGTACCTTGGCAAGGCATCCACCTCATATGGTGATTGCAGCCATTGCAAGTATTGGCCAGTGATTCAACATTCGCAACTCTGAGCCTCATTTTGTTTCATTTTTGACATGCATTTAGTTAATGCCCATTTTCTTTTCATTTAATTGTTCTTTGCTTATCTGTTAGGATAATAGTTGTTTATAATCAGTGGTTGTTTAAAATAGTGGGATCGGTTATTTAAGATCTTATGTGGTAAAAGTTATTGGTTTCAGTAGATGCTTTGATTGATATAATTACAATGTTTGTATGCCGTGAGGAACAAGGCATGTACTCTGAATCTGTGATGAGCTAATAGGCTTTAACTAACTTTTGTGGTAGGGAGTGAAATGTGTTATTTGATAATACAGTAACATGACTCAAAGCTGCAAACTGTGTGTGATAAAATAGGAAACATTTGCATTTGCAAAACTTAGGGCCCTTAGGAATTCTAGAGAGGAAAACAGAATGCAAGCATCCAGGGCAGAACATGGGAATTTACTTAAACAAAAGTAAAATATAAATGGTTTTTTTTGCTTTGGGTCTAAGTGCAAACTCTGTTCTGTGATCTATATTGTTGCTACTAATTTGTAGCTATATTGTGACTAGCTGAGGTTCTCACAGTTTGTTTGTGTCTGTGACTGATTAGCTCGGTTTGACTTTGATACTTTGATTCGAGTCTTTAGGGTAAAAAATGTGGGGGATGACAGTATTCAGTTATCACATTAGCCGCACCAATGTTGTTCTATTTCTGTCTATATTAGATGGGTTTAAAAAAATAACTTTCGATAGCTTAGGAGGTTGTAAATATGTCTTAAACAAAGGTGGAGATATTAAATTATTACACCAATTTTTAGTCCAAAAAGTAACAAAGTATCTTTGATTCGTAAATGGCATGTACCATAGCATGTTTTCACGCCATTATCAGATACTTGATAACTTATTTTTGCAATAATGTTTTCAGAGGAAGGTAGTTGTTATCAGAAGAGAATATGCTAGATATGAACTGCTAGGATGGATTTATTACGAAGATGGATGTTGGACATTATTTGAAGACAAAATGTTATAAACGGGTGTTCATAGCTGTTGTAAAACTGCACCAGTATGATGGTGTTTCAGGATGCCGTCAATTGTGACGGTATTAAGGAGTAAGGCTACCTTTTAACAATTTGCTACTGTATCATGTGTTTTGTATACAGCGGTTAGTGATTAAATGTGTGTATTTGTAGTAGGTGTCCAGTCAGTGACGGTGCAGAGTTCGTCAGGAAATCAGCTTTTGTGGTGAGTTATATCTCCTTCTGTCGTTCAGGTAATCCTTCTGTTGTCCAGTCATTTCTTCCACTTTCCCTTGAAGGTTCTAAGTTCCTGAATTGGTCTATTGCAGATACATAGATAAGCTGCGTCAACTCTCATTAGATTGGCGGATATGGGAGGTCATAAGTCTTAAGTAACCTAGACAGCATACATATTTGATTAAAGAAAAAATACGGTATATGATAAATATGTTTTTTTGGAGGTCTGTCTGAGCTTTCCAACTATCTCCGAAAAAGAATGTCTAAATGGCATTTATCAACTTATTGGTAAATTTGTGTGTTACTGAGATGATGTATGTTCATGTTTCAGATATTTATGGAGGAATTATTTGGTTTACCAGAATCAAGTACAATGGTTTATTCGAAAAGTAATTGGAATGAAAAGGGTACATGGCCGTCTCGGCCGCCTATTCAGATCAAGGAAACGCCTAACGGTGGGATCTCACTTGCTGGTGTAACAGAAGCTGAAGTCACTTCACAAGAAGAGATGGCTTCGTTTCTGCTGCGTGTTTGTTGAGGATTTATCAAAAACTGATCAGTCGATTTTTAGTGACAACGACAAAAGGGTAGCACTGCCATCCATGTAATGCTTGGAGGTGACTCTTCTCCATCTGATGAGGATTTGAAAACCACTTTTTGATGAAGATAATAATGATCTCGGTTATACTAGGTGAGATATAACTTTTACCTGCTTGCTTATGATTGAGGCAAAAGACGCAAATGGGTAAAGATAGCAGTGATCTCGATTAAAGCAGTGTTCTGATTGCTTAATTTTAGACACAGTGGTTTCATGTTCTAAATGTTAAAATCGATGTATTGAAGTTTTAAATATGTAATATCTTTCTGCAGTTACAGTCGCTTTGAACCTGATTTTTTTTGCCAACATTTGTGCACTTCACTGTTAACCTAATCTTTTGTATACCATTTGTGCATCATATGCGCAGACACCTTATATTTTGCTCTTAAAATACAGTTTGTTAGAGCTTTCTGGCCCGCGTTAAAATTAATTTATAACTGTACCTATTTTGAGTTTTCTCACCCGTTCTTTTTATTGTTGCAGTTCAGTAGGATAATGATAACGAGGGAAAAGCTTGGTCTTTAGATAGTGGTTCCACAGCAGCTAATCGTTGAAGTTGAGATGAAAATTGTGTATATGGTCACCGGAGGAAAATCATTAAAGAAGTTCCATAATCCTTAGACAAGGAGCTACTGAAGGTATAAATGTTTTTGTTTTATGCTTTCGAATCTATTAATAGTATTAAACAAGGGTTAAGGTTTCTGATTATTTCTTTAGATGAAGAATGTTAGGATTTGTTTATTATAGTAGATCTCAGGCAATGAAAAAAACTTATATTGTAATGCTTTGGACTGTAGGATAGCCGCATGGTACGTGTTATCGAAAGAGGCCTAACCGAGCCTCATTGGATTGTTGATGGACTGTTTGGACCAGCCAGTTATCTAAAACTGATAGGACCCAAATTATATTGCATACTGGAAAGTGGGGCTTTACACAAATTGCGACTGGATTGGGATTGAAGTTGGGTCAAAGAACGCCGGCCACATATGACAGTGCGGGTAGCGTAGCTTCAGGTTCTATATCAGTCGTTCTTTGGTTTGTTTGATAGTCTTTAGTTGACACGTCTTTGGGTACAGTGAAGGCGGTTCGGGTTAAGGCACGTCATTGGTGTGTGCATAGCAAAGTCCACTGTTAAAGGGTTCCGCTTATGCTACTCCAGTTATTCGGGTGCCTTTATTCCCTATGGACATCAAACTCCTTCGCCAAATAATGGTTCTGATAATCTGATGCAGTCGGATAGGGGCAAATGAAAAGCTACAGGTAAGGTGCACTTTATGTATTCTGACATAAATGTAGTCAAAAAAAATGTACACAAAGTTACTTACGGTTATAACTAAACTATTGTTTATCTTTCAGTGCCCGCTACTAGCTACTAATACAACTACTGGAACTGGAAATATCAACAACAAATGTAGGCACTTATTTATATCGATGTTGCATACTATTGTTTACCCTCATTATATTAGTGCTTTTATATTCGCATATTTAAATATTATTCTCTTTTCTTGCAGTTAAAACACAACACGCAACTACTACTTCTTTCGTAACAAACAAGTGTCGATGGTCAACACGTGCTGGTAATGTCAACACATTAAGGTGGTGTTTGGGATTACTTTTTCTTCTTCTCTTATAAGCCGATCCAAATAAGCAGCTTCTCAATTGCAAAATATATAAAATTCATCTTCAACATTGACCTTAAAATAAGAAATTTCATTGCTATAAGTATTGAAAGAGCTAACATGTTGTGTTTTTATTTACCTATAGGTGATGATCAAAAAGCTTTTCTTTCTTCGAGTTGTTGTGTTCTATCTTTCGTCTTACATCATAGGGCCATCAACATTATGCAACGTCGTAGGCAAAGACAGGTGTGTCTACGCCTTTACTTACTTTTACTTTTTTCATAGTGGGTTGGTTGAGGCTGTAAATGCGGTAGAGGATATTGAGTTGATAAGTTCTCTGATAGTGATGAACACTAGAGTAACAACTCACAATAAACCTTTTCTGTCGTAAAATTTTTCACTGCAGGTGGTAAACTGAGTGGGTTGGGTACCGAGTCAAAATGGGTAGAGGTTTGTTTAGATTAAATTTTAAGTTTATGATGTTATCAGGTTGTGTTTGCTGTTTGCAGCTCTTCGTGAAGGTTCGTATCTCTGGATGGAACTTCGTTGTAATAGATTTTGAGATTCCAAGGCATGGCAAGCTGCTCTATTTCTTCCATAAATAGAATCGACATCTCCTAAAGAGAAGGCGTGCATTTTTCCCTTATATTCATCAACTCACGGCATCTTTATGAGCCAGTCTCTCATTATTCGGTTCGAAATCTTTTGTCAGGCATATGCAGTTCAGCCTCAGGCTTTTTGGTCTATCTATCAAGAAACTACATGCAGATGTACCTAGACCCAAACTCCATTTCGTTGGTAGCTGTAGAAATGATGTTGATGAAGCAAGATTGTAGAACTTGAAAGACTTGGCTATTCAATTCAAGGTGGAAGATGATGTAGAGTTCTACAAGAATGTCACATACAGGTCGTTGTGAGCCAAAACCGTTTGGGTCGGCCTATCTTTAGTCACTTTTATTTTGCCCATTTCTATACATAGTTGGGACTATTTTCAGTGGCAGCACCAGATTTACCAATATTATCAGGGAATACCTCTTTGGGAAAACACCCCGCGGCAACGCGCGGGTTTCCCAACTCGTTAAATGTAATGCGCGGGGACGTCACCAACCAACAACAAACTTTTTTTTATTTTATATTTGACATGTTGATCAGAGATGACATGTGAACGTTCACCGCTTCTACTCATCATAACCGATCTCATGATTAAACCGAAGTATTGCTGCTCATGGTCTATATTATACGGGACGTGATACGAACACTAAAAAAAGAAAAATTCTATGATGGAAAACATAAAGTAAAGCGTTTATGTGTCTTTGTACCATCGTTTTATAACATGTTGTTTCTTATCTTAGGTATGATTGTTCAAAAAAAAAAAAATAATAATAATAATAATAAATAAATAAAAATAATGATAATAAAATAAAATAATCTTAAATATAAAAAAAAAAAAAGATAGAGTAAAGGCCAAAATACATCTTTATNTGCTGTTTGCAGCTCTTCGTGAAGGTTCGTATCTCTGGATGGAACTTCGTTGTAATAGATTTTGAGATTCCAAGGCATGGCAAGCTGCTCTATTTCTTCCATAAATAGAATCGACATCTCCTAAAGAGAAGGCGTGCATTTTTCCCTTATATTCATCAACTCACGGCATCTTTATGAGCCAGTCTCTCATTATTCGGTTCGAAATCTTTTGTCAGGCATATGCAGTTCAGCCTCAGGCTTTTTGGTCTATCTATCAAGAAACTACATGCAGATGTACCTAGACCCAAACTCCATTTCGTTGGTAGCTGTAGAAATGATGTTGATGAAGCAAGATTGTAGAACTTGAAAGACTTGGCTATTCAATTCAAGGTAGAAGATGATGTAGAGTTCTACAAGAATGTCACATACAGGTCGTTGTGAGCCAAAACCGTTTGGGTCGGCCTATCTTTAGTCACTTTTATTTTGCCCATTTCTATACATAGTTGGGACTATTTTCAGTGGCAGCACCAGATTTACCAATATTATCAGGGAATACCTCTTTGGGAAAACACCCCGCGGCAACGCGCGGGTTTCCCAACTCGTTTAAGCTAAAAAGTGAGCAAGAAGTGCTGCATTAAACTGAGGTACAAAGTAATTTAGGAAGAAGTGAAAAAATATTTGAAGTAGTTGCTGTAAATTCTAGCGACATCAATAATAATGAGGTAAAACCATCAAAAAGTCGCCCCTCTTTTTGTTTGTAGTTCCTGCTAGAGGATGTGTGTTTGTGAATTGACCATTGTTCTGACCTTTCATCTCCATCTTTGAAGCACACAAAGTTACAATCTTCGGTTTCTGACTCATCATCGCCCTGCAGTTAAATGAACCACAGATAATTTGTACAACAAAAAAAAATAAGATTTACTTTGTCTATCAGCTCAATTTCAGAATATCAAAGTAAAGACCTATGGTTCGGTTTCAGGGAAACTAACATTCGGTAAATCCTCAGAATGCATATTTCGGATATATCTCAGGCAGCAAGACTTCTAAAACAATCACAGACCCTACTGATATATTCTGCATTTTCAGGCATTCGTTGTGAGACTGAAATTTTTAACACACCTACACAGCTCATTGATCAACAAATAGCTGTCTAGTTCTAACCGAATGTTCAACTCACTGATAATCAATATCGATGATAACCGCACTATGCACCTTAGGATTCGGCTACTTTCTGCTCTACCAACTCATTTTCATTTATTCTGCAATTGCAATTTCAACTATTTTATTTAGCCTTCTACACAGCTCACTGATTAACAAAAAGCTGATTCTAGTAGTAACCAAATGTTCAGCACTAATAATCAATATCGATGATAAATCCACTCAACATTTATAGGAAATGGTTGTAATAAAGAGAGTTTTCAAGTGGTTGGCGTTCCTATACCTGTCATTGTAATTGATCCAAACACAGACCGTGTTCAACCTAGTGTGTCACCCACACACTGCCTGTTTGACCCGTAATTTTACACGGCTCATTTTTTAACCTAAACAAAATCGAAATCCCAAACAGGCCTAATTTCATAAGAACCCTAAAATTTAAACAAAACCCTAATTCTTATGAACCATTTCAGAAAAATCCCTAAATTAACACGAAACCCTAATTCTTTATGAACCACATAAACAATAAATATGTTATCTAACTAACATCAAACCTGTGATTTATGATCCAAACACAGACCGTGTTCAACCTAGTGTGTCACCCACACACTACCTGTTTGACCCATAATGTTACACGGCTCATTTTTTAATCTAAACAAAATCGAAATCCCAAACAGGCCTAATTTCATAAGAACCCTAAAATTTAAACGAAACCCTAATTCTTATGAACCATTTCAGAAAAATCCCTAAATTAACACGAAACCCTAATTCTTTATGAACCACATAAACAATAAATATGTAACTAACATCAAACCTGTGATTTATGATTTCCTTGTTGCAATATTCATATTTTTCATCTCCATCTTGGAACCTAAAATTTTCTGCATCTCGAATACTGGAATAAGATTGACAACAAACCCTAGAAAGTAACAATCATCATCAACCGCGTTTTCCCCCTCTTTTTTAGCTTTGAGATTCTTCGTCAGCTGTTGTTATCAAATTTTTTAGATGGAGAAGACTGGGAGAGAGAGAGAGAGAGAGAGAGAGAGAGAGAGGAAGAAGGGTGTGTGCGTTTTCTGTTTGCGTTTCTGATTTGTAAGTTATGGTGGATCTAGAATTTGTGAGAATGGGAGAGATCATTCACTCACAAAAACAGTATAAATGTACGATGGATGTGATTAAGGCCCTTAATCCGTGAACAGTAACATCCCATATGTTTCTTGGCCACCATTGAAGCATAACCCAAATTCCCAATTCACAAACACACATGCTCGCACTAAATATTTGTATATATTGTAAATGAGCCTGAAACGGGAACCACATAAACAGATGTTTCAGCAAGATCAGGAATACTCACCGTTAGACTATTGGTTGTTGAAGTCCTTTCAACCTGTGTTTCACCATCATTTGAATTCCATTAAGAGGAATAGCTTTCTGGAATGAGTATTTCTGCCCCACCGTCTGATAACTTTAGGTGGTCAACATTATCATCCCATTTTCTGTGAATAAGGGGGTAGCTGTCAAAATAACCAAAAGCAAGTTACTAACTAAATAGATAGCCTAATAATATCTAAAATTGGTCACGCCACAATCTATCGACACATTCTTGAGTTCATCGAGATCTATTTCGTTACAATCAAATAAACTTAGCAAACAACATATATCTATGATTACTACATATAATTGTGGCAAGTGCGCCTAATATGATATCAAACAACAATTAGGCATAGTGGATGAAAACAGCACAATATAAAACAAAGCACACTCATCAAATACTCATATTCCTTATATATCGATATCTGGTCTTACTTAAACCTTAGCAATGGCCTACGCAATTTGTGCCCGGCAATCCAATAACAACAGCTCATGGTACTTATCCGTATTACTATTCAACACATTAAGCAACACATCAGCCTAGTTCCCATACCTTCTCAAAGTAAAGTAAACATTTAGGTTCTTACATACATTCATAAATAGCTGCTGCAATGATCTATCAATTAATTTATTTTATAAGGCTCTTTCATAACAGGAGTACCTGATTGCAGAATTTTTTTTATGGTAGGCTCTTTCACTTTTGTAACAGGCTGTTTCCATTGCAAAAAAAAAATAAAAAAATAAAAAAATCCGGGTATCAAGCCCTTTGACAAACACGATGACTTTGCAAAGTGTTTGGTCAGTCCCAATTGCCAGATGATGCTTCCATTTGTAGCTGTGATCATTTGAAGGTTTAAAATTAGTGTTGAGGTTATTGCATGGTGATGTGTTAACAATAAAACTCAACAATGAATATTGGGAAGAAAAAAAATTCATTATAGGCTTAAAACATAATTGAAAGAGTTAAAAGATAAAGCACATAAGTAATTTTCGTAAACGTTACCTTGGCCTTTTGAATAAGACGCCTCTTTCACGTCAACACTCGAAGTCATGATCTCTGCATAATTTTTAATCATAATTAATATAGAGAATGTAGACATTTATGCACAACTTAGAAATAACTATCCTTAAGAATGCTTAGAGAAGACATTTATGCACAACTTAGAAATAACTATCCTTAAGAATGCTTACTCTTTTCCACAACAATTCTGTTGTTATTGAGAATCTCTGCTATTGTGACCACTGTGGCAATGGCTGCACGAATGATCAAAGTTACTTTTTAACAAAGTTCATGTCATTAAAAGAATGCAGCATTTTATAAAACTGCTTATAGGGATGTTTGGGAAATTTTATATGCCTAAATCTTTGTTTCAAGTTTCATAAACAGAATGCGGTAACATAGACATTTGGGTCTATAAACAAAATGATGCATAAGAAATCTTACTAACTGAAAACAAAATGCAATAGCAATGACAATATACTAATAAGAATCACACCAAATATGGCTATCACGCCATTTCAGTCCCATGTTCAGCACCCAAACCCACCCATTCAGCCCCCAAACTTAGCCATTTCAGCCCTCGAACTCACACCCATTTCAAACCCCGAGCCCACCAATTTGAGTCCCAAAACCCACCCATTTCATTACCGTCACACAAACCCACCCATTTCAACCCTTTAGGATACTAGATAACATCACAAACTCGTTTATACTTGTGGTTTGGTTCGTTGCAAGTAAGAAAAAGAAGAAAGAAATATAGAGAGAGAAAGTTAGAGAGAGAAAGAGATGAAGCCTTGAGAGAAAACCAAAAAAAAGAAAATAGAATTATGAGAGAAGGCTTACCCTCTCCAAGGATGGAGAGGGCTTATATGTATAAGAGTTTTGCTACTAGGGCGTGCCACTTGGGCTGCGGATCAGGTATACAGTGGGTAAAGACCCGTCCTTCTTCCGCGAACTAGTCTACTTCTAAACTACGTTTAACTAACTATTGTAACTACTACGAGCTAATNTGAAGCGGGAACCACATAAACAGATGTTTCAGCAAGATCAGGAATACTCACCGTTAGACTATTGGTTGTTGAAGTCCTTTCAACCTGTGTTTCACCATCATTTGAATTTCATTCAGAGGAATGGCTTTCTGGAATGAGTATTTCTGCCCCACCGTCTGATAACTTTAGGTGGTCAACATTATCATCCCATTTTCTATGAATAAGGGGGTAGCTGTCAAAATAACCAAAAGCAAGTTACTAACTAAATAGATAGCCTAATAATATCTAAAATTGGTCACGCCACAATCTATCGACACATTCTTGAGTTCATAGAGATCTATTTCGTTACAATCAAATAAACTTAGCAAACAACATATATCTATGATTACTACATATAATTGTGGCAAATGCACCTAATATGATATCAAACAACAATTAGGCATAGTGGATGAAAACAGGACAATATAAAACAAAGCACGCTAATCAAATACTCATATTCCTTATATATCGATATCTGGTCTTACTTAAACCTTAGCAATGGCCCACGCAATTTATGTCTGACAATCCAATAACAATAGCTCATGGTACCGTATTACTATTCAGTACATTAAGCAACACATCAGCCTAGTTCCCATACCTTCTCAAAGTAAAGTAAACATTTAGGTTCTTACAAACATTCATAAATAGCTGTTGTAATGATCTATCAATTAATTTATTTTATAAGGCTCTTTCATAACAGGAGTACCTGATTGTGGATTTTTTTTGTGGCAGGCTCTTTCACTTTTGTAACAGGCTGTTTCCATTGCAAAAAAAATTCGGGTATCAAGCCCTTTGAAAAACAAGATCACTTTGCAAAGTGTTTGGTCAGTCCCAATTGCCAGATGATACTTCCAATTGTAGCTGTGATCATTTGAAGGTTTAAAATTAGTGTTGAGGTTATTGCATGGTGATGTGTTAACAATAAAACTCAACAATGAATATTGGGAAGAAAAAAAATTCATTATAGGCTTAAAACATAATTGAAAGAGTTAAAAGATAGAGCACATAAGTAATTTTCATAAACGTTACCTTGGCCTTTTGAATAGGACGCCTCTTTCACGTCAACACTCAAAGTCATGATCTCTGCATGATTTTTAATCATAATTAATATAGAGAATATAGACATTTATGCACAACTTAGAAATAACTATCCTTAAGAATACTTAGAGAAGACATTTATGCACAACTTAGAAATAACTATCCTTAAGAATGCTTACTCTTTTCCACAACAATTCCATTGTTATTGAGAACCTCTCCTATTGTGACCACTGTGGCAATGGCTGCACGAATGATCAAAGTTACTTTTTAACAAAGTTCATGTCATTAAAAGAATGCAGCATTTTATAAAACTGCTTATAAGGATGTTTGGGAAATTTTATATGCCTAAATCTTTGTTTCAAGTTTCATAAACAGAATGCGGTAACATAGACATTTGGGTCTATAAACAAAATGATCCATAAGCAATCTTACAAAATGCAATAGCAATGACAACATACTCATAAGAATCACACCAAATATGGCTATCACGCCATTTCAGTCCCATGTACAGCACCCAAACCCACCCATTCAGCCCTCAAACTCAGCCATTTCAGCCCTCGAACTCACACCTATTTCAAACCCCGAGCCCACCAATTTGAGTCCCAAAACCCACCCATTTTAGCACCGGCACACAAACCCACCCATTTCAACCCCAATTAACCCACCCATTTAAGCCCCCAAACTCACCCATTTCAGACCTCAAACAACATTAAGAAAAGTGGAAACAAATGCTTCTTAAATACCATTATAACTTTTAAAAGGAGCGAATGAAGCCAATTATCATTTTAGTATATAAAGATGTTTCTACAATAGACTAACAGCCTATTTGGGATTGCTAGACTAACAGCCTGTTTGGGATTGCTTATTTTTAACACAACTTAAGCTTATTCTTACAATGGCAACAAAATTTTAGGTACCTTTTCTCTTGTTTCTTTGTCAATGACATCGGTTATAAACTTGAAAAATCCAACAAGCTTTCCAAACATGTCCACCGCTATTCCACAAACATAAAAAAACATCAATAACAAAAGTACACATCTAAATGGTTGTATTTCTCAAGGAGATGCTACCTAAATGAAATAAATCATTTGATTATTGCGAACATTAGCAAAAGAGCCCTGATCAGAGTAGATTCCAACAGGTTGGGTTCCACCTGGAACAAAATTAACATATCCTTCAGCAAACAAAAAAAATAAACTAAATATGCTTAGCATTCAGCAAATCAAAGTATCAACTAATCCCAGAAGCTCGCACTATACATTTGTGTATACCAAAAAAATTACTATAATACGAATATACTGCCCACCTCCTTAATCCCATTGCACCGGAAACCCGAATGAAGCCTGCATGTAACATTGACATGAGATTAGCAGCCAATCTTTTTCACATTTCCTCTGATGATCATCTACTTGCTTCCATTAACCCATAATAAGCAAATAAGCAGAAGAAATTTGGAATACACATATCTCCATAAATTAACACCCCATTATAGATTATAAAATTATCAGGAAACCAATCCCAAAACCCTTAAACATTCCTAAACTATAACAATCACAAAATAAAATCAAACCTTTTTTCTACTTGACCCTTCTTTGTAATCCATAAATGTGACTCAAAATATTTGAAACCTGAAATTAAACAAAAGCATAAACAAAATGACAAACTTCTTCTAAAAAAGAAAAATTACTGACGATCTTTGTTTTTCTTTGGATCTGAAAGCTGATTCTAATGAAATAATTAACAATCGGCGAGCAGCAACATTTGGATCAGTGGAATTTGTTTTCTGTGTCTATGTTTTCTTGGCTCCGTGATTTCAACATAGAAAATAGTGAAGAGTATAGTTTCTTGGGTACGTTTTTGAATTTTTCTGATCAAATTAATGTGTTTTTTTGGGTGAAGATAAGTGTATGCATTTGTGTGAATCTAGTGTGTCTTGTTTGATAAGATGGAGAAGAAGAATGGGAAGCGCTGGAAATTTCTAGGAGTTGTTAAACACTAGTATGGCTGGTTTTGGATAGTACATAAACACTTGTGTGGTTGATGTTGCATAGTACAGCAGTTAGGTCTGCTATAGATAGATAATCGCAATTTTGTTTGTGTTACAGATTCATTACGTGAAAACGAACATGAATAGTAACATTGCAAACTACTTTGGACGAATGGCAAACTGCCAAGACCTTAACCCAAATACTGTTGGGCCTATTCACATGCTTAATGACATTACATGGACCAATAAAATGAGAGATTAACAAATAACGAGGCACCTAAGGATTCTCTAATTGCCCCGTTCAATTACCATGTTTAGTATATAATATAATATAATATAATATCGTTGTCTCATTGTTGCATCAAACAATATTATGCAGATTAAATCGTTTCGCATCCAAAGGTGACACGCATTATTCTTAGCATCATAAATCTCGACATCCACCTAACAGTCGAGCTGTAGAACCGTAGAGGGAGGGGGTGAATACGGTTTCTTCGGCTTTTAGAATGTTTAAAAACTTTAAGCCAAGAAGAACACCAAGTGGTTATATAAGAAGTTAACCACGAACACAATCACAACCAAGAGTATATAAAGCAAGTAAATGACACCACGATATATATTGGTTCGGGATGGGGGGTTTATACCATCCTTTCGGTGGACTACAAACCGTTACAACTTCACTCCACCGATATTCCCAAATATCGATGCTCACAAAGAAGGAGTCACTCACCAATGGTATTCCGCCCATGGAAACCACCCAAAAGAATCTCGCGATTCGACTTCACCTAAGGGTCACCAAGACCACTACCAAAACTTCATAACGGAAGTATCAAACCCCAATTAGATCCCCAATGATCTAGGCTTGGTCACCAAGACACAAGACTTCCCTTACAAATAATAGAATGAATGAATGTTCGTTTAATCAAGCCCTAACCTAACCTAGATACTCGATTGTAATAGAAAGGGTATAGATAAGAAGACCCTCGACACAATCACAAGAGTGGATTAAGTTCTTGAGATTCTTCCCTTGCAAGAATATGTGTTCTTTCAAAGATGTTAGTGTGTTTAGCTAAGAACACAAGAGAAAGTTAGAGAGATTGGAGAGAAGGAATGTAGAGAGAAAGAATAATGGAAAGGGTTGAGGAATACAAGAGGCAAGGGGGTATTTATAGGCCAAGACCCAAACTTGGGAAAATTTTACCGAGCCCGGCGCGTTTCCCACGCGTCAACGCGTGGGTGACGCGCCAGAGGGTCTGTTGTAATTTTCCCAAGACTTGGGTGTTGGTCTTTATAAATACCTAACCTTGCTAAACCCTCAATTGTACTTCACACTAAACCTTAACATTAATCAATCTAAGGTTTACCAACTCAAATAGCCAATTTGGAAAATATTTTGTGAAGTGTTTATGAGAAAACCAATTATCAAATATAGAAAGAAAGAAGAGATAATTGGGTAGGGGTAGAATGGGTATTCCTCACATGGCATAAAAGAGAGAAGAGAATATGCCATGGGATATTCCTCTAGAGGGAAGAGTGAGAAAGGTTAGGTTAAGAAGTAACCATGGTTAGTTTAAAGGGTATATCCAAGGGAATATTCCATCCTTGGTGTGGTTAAGAGTTAACCATGGTTGGGTGAGAATGTGTGTGTAGAGAACTAACCATAGTTGGGTTAGAAGTGAACCATGGTTGGTTTAAGAAAGGATATTCCAAAGGATATTCCATTTCTTGGAGAGGAAGGAGAAATGAATGGTTGAGATGTGTTGTAAGAAAATGAATGGTTGAGATGAAGAGTGTGTAAGGAATATAAGAGATGAGTTGGATTGTGTAAGAGTGAAGAGATGTGTGTAAGGGAATATGTAAGTGTGGATGTGATGGGGAGCCTTGTGTGTGTAGAGAAAGAGATGTTTGTGAGTAGTGTGTGTAAATTTGAAAATAAAGTTGTTGGGAGTGTAAGGAATATGTTGTAGAGATGGGATGTGTATAGGGAGTGAGTTGTATGTGTAGAGAATATGTAAGAGTGATTGGATGGGGAGCCTTGTGTGTGTGAAGAGAGATATGTGAGTGAAGTGTATGTATTTTAAATGTAAAGGTGTGTGTATGTAAGTATGTATGTGTAAGGATGTGTGTGTGTAGAAAAGAGTGTATATGTGTGTATAGGGAAGTGTATGTGAAAAGGTGTATGGGAAGTTGGTAAAGTGAAGAGAATATTGTAAGAGGAAATATTGTGTGGGAGTTTGTGAGGAGACAAAGTACTCTTTGTGTAAGCAGGTGTAAGGGAATATTGTAAGAGGTTGTTGGGAAGGATTGTGGGAGATTTGGTGGTTTGACTTTTGCGAAAATGAGATTAAGAAAGAATTAAGAAAGATTAAGAAATAATCTAATTGTCATTAAAAAGAAAAGGTTTAGACAATTAAGATTATGAGTTTTCGAAAATCATAGGTTACTTATAAGTTCAAGTAACACAACGTCGAGAATCCATAGTTTCATAACTCGTGACTTTCCACGACTCGACGTACTCAACTAACACCTTGGTGCAAACAAGTTAAGTGCTTTGCCTTGATGTAAGGCATAACCCATGCAGGAAAGGATGCGTTTACGCAAAGTGACCTTTGACTTAGTTTGTCTATTAAGGGAGTAAACCCGTTACGTGATTAGAGAAGACGTAAGCATGGGATATGAGCATATGGATGCTTTCACATGATGTTACATGAAATATATAAGCTCCCTAAGTTTAGAAAAGCCTTGGCTAGAGGCGAGAGTTAAAAAGCATGAGTTGGTGTTTTCCCGTGAACGGGTATTTTAAAAGTTGGATCTCTCTAATCCCAAAACTCGTTTCGAGTGTTCTCAATTAAGCACATAGCATATTCATACCTGTATTGAAAGATCCACATTTGTCGGGTAAGGGGAAATCCGACTTTCAAAATTCGTCCCGACATTCACAGAAGCCTGGCACGTTGCCCACGCGTTGACGCGTGGGTAGCGAGCCAGGAGCAGACATGTGAGTCGAGGAAATTTGGATACCGTTTGTTATTTTATGTGTTTCGAAGGTTTATTTGTCATCATTAAAACATTAGGAGATCTTGATCATGTTGTCTCAACAATCTCCCCCTTTTTGATGGTGACAAATAAAAACCGAAAGCAAATAAAATTACAAAACATAGCGAAGACAAAAGGCGCCTTTGGTGTAGCTTGCGTCTTGACCTTGCATTGTAATTTGGTGAAGCCTTTGTCTTTAACTTGAATATGTCTTCACACTCTTGCTTTCTTTCTCACTCTTTTGTTGAATCAAAAAGGCGGGACTACCAATCCATGAGCTAGCTTGTATAAGCACCCGAATGTGCTCCCCCTTGAATATAGCTCCCCCTAGATCGTTTCTCCCCATTGTTTCAAGGTGGGGATCCATGGGTCAAGAGCCTCACCTTTGCGGTGGCCTAGCTACATAAAACACAACAACATGCAACAACCAAGAAAACTTCTCATGTGAAAGTCCAAAATGGGTTAGATTACCATTTGGATACTTGCAACATGGGTTAGTTCATAATAATATGTTTATAATTATATGCATGGCAAGGTATATTAGTCCCAAAATATTGCATTTCATTTCAAGCATACATGAACAAAATATGCTACACAATTATTTTACAAGAACTATCCTAGTACTTCTTCTAAAAGCACTATACTAGTACTTGATGATAACATTGAAACAAGTGACCTAGATTCCTAGGTTAAGTCCTAGGGAGTCTTCCTTCTTCACCATCTTCCCTTTTCCTTTCACCTTATCATCTTCCAATTTCCTATTTATCTTGGAGATAGTGGTTAGCAATTCCATGATTCCTTCATGGATGGATAAGAGCATCACCCTAGACTCAATCCTTGATTCTTTGAGAGCATTGACCATGTGTGCGGTGTTTTTGCAACAAATTGAGTACTCATCTTCACATAACCTTGGACTCAATGGTTCCTTAATTATGTCCCATACTTCACTTTCCGCAAAAGTCCTTAACTCATACTCAAACATAATCCTATCATCACCTTCATTTTCATCATATCCATGAATGACTTTTTCAATCTCTTAGAGCTCTCCGGGATTTGATTTCCTTGATTGTTGTTAATGGACCTTTCCCAAAGAGACATACTTCCTATTTTGAGAGTTAATTTCTAAAGTATAGTGGAGGATGTATTAGGTTTGAAAGACTTCTTGAAGTTTTATAAGGAAGATGATTGATAAGTTTCCAATGGTTAACAAAGCTTTGTTTGGATAATAGATCTAAAGGACACAATTTAGCATGATTATATGTGAGAAATATGATTTAGTAGATTTTTAGAAAAAGGTTTGTACTTAAAATTCCTCCAATATTTCTTTCTTACCATTTACATCCTCCTCATCTTCTAGTAATCTCATTCTTAGTCCTAATCTCAAATAATTGAATTGATCTTTATCTAAGGGTTTTGCTAGGATCTTAGAAATGTTGTCTGTTAGTGCAAACGTTACGACGTTTAATATATACAATGTCTTCATGTTTTAATGATGACAAACGGGTAACTTGTAATACATAACGTAAAGTGCACAAGTTACTCGTTCACACATCAACGTCTCTCGACATCACTTCAGGTATGTACAAACACACTTTACCAAATTTGTTAACTGATCAAAGAAAATATTTTTGTCCTTAAACCTTACATTTTATAAATGTGACAAAACATTTTTTACAAAAATAAACTAGAGAAATTATTTTTGTATTTATAAAGAAATGTTTAATAAGAAAAATAAATTTGAAATTTGAATTTCAAATGGTCAAAACGGCCTTATTTCCCGCCCAAATCAGATAAAATTTCACCAAGTAACATTTCACCACTAAAGGACAAAAACTGTCGGGAAGGTCCCTTAAATAGGTGACGGTCCCTTATTGATAAGGGACCGTCCAAGGTTTAAGGGACCGTCCCTGGCTTCTCGTGTTGGCTATAAATACTGACCCATTTTCATCAGAAAAACTAATCCTCTTTGCACAAAAATTTCCTGGTCTTTCCTTTTCATTTTTTGATCACTATAACTCTTTGGTATGTGTTTATAAGTGATCCCGTCATCCACTACATCATGTGCAAGAGAAGAACACTCGAAGTCGTCAAGAATCGAAGTGTTATTGAGTCCACACACCAACTAGTGTTATGATTTTCTTTTTCCTCTACCTCATGGGTGAGAGAAGAACTCTCGACATAGATAAAGATTCGAGATGTTATAGGTGTCCACACATAAACGTAACAAGTGTTACGGTGATAGGTTCTATTAATATTGTCAATGTTTCTGACTTGTGTGTGAGTCGAGGATGGGGTTATTTGTGTGAACTTGGATGGTGATGTAGATCCAAGAATTCTTGTAACTAGAATAGGTCATGTAATTGTTGTATGGTGTGTGGTGTCCTAGTGTGTAGGCTAGGAGTTAGTTGAGTCAGTGTGTGAAGGCTTGGATCGGGTGATGATCTAAGTGTGTCTCGTGTGAAGGCTTGGATTGGGTGAAGATCCAAGTGTGTCTTAGTGTGATGATTCAAGTAAACGGGAGTGCTCGTTCGTGTGAAGGCTTAGATCGTGTGTCGATCTAAGTGGGACAAGAGTGCTTGTTCGTGTGGCCACGTGGGCCTTGGTGTAGATTGGTTCTAGCTAGGATTAGGACTCGACATTTCGCTTAGTGTCGTTAAACTTGGTGTAAGCTTATGTACGGTTTGTTCCGCCTAAAGGGAGCGTGTTGATTAGTGAAGTAACTCTCGAGTGTGGTACTCGGGGAGTGGAGTAGGACGAAGAGGTGATTCGTGCCGAACCACTATAAATCATCGTGTCCGGTTTGCGTTTTCTCTTCTTTTCTCTTTGCTTTCTATACTTGCATTACATTTATGTTTGTGTGGCTTGATGTGTATATGCTTGTGATATCAACTAGTTAATTTAGAAACACAAAACATAAGAAAACTTAATTAGAGGACCGTCCACAAAACATAAGAAAACTTGCCCACTGATGGCGGTCCCTTATACATGGACGGTCTCCAAACATTTAAGGGACCGTCAGTGTATTTAAAGGACCGTCCACAGTGCAATCAAAATTAGCCTAGAAATGTTTAAACCTTGTGTCATGCTTATGTGATTGCTTGTTATGAGTGACTTAACCACTATTCATATTTAGTCACGCTTGATCGAAAATTTGATACGAAACATTTTAAGTTTTAAAAAGGAACGTATTCACCCCCCTCTATGTTTCTACATTGTCTACACAAGGTATTTTCTCTATAGTGATGTGGTTTTTCGCGATGTTATCTCTTATGAAGTGATGTCTAATTTCAATGTGCTTGGTTCGAGGGTAATCAATTGGGTTTGAGTCTAGATTGATAGAGCACGTATTGTCACATAATATAGGTACTTCATTTAACATGACGTTATAATCAACAAACGCTTGCTTCATCCATAACACTTGTTGACAAGCCCTTCCGGACGCCACATAATAGGATTCCGTTATGGAGTTGGCGAAAGACGTTTGTTTCTTAGAGAACCATGATGTTAAGCATGCTCCTACAAATGTGCATATTCCACTAGTGCTTTTCATATCAACTATATCTCCTGCATGATCCGAGTTGGCATAAACCAACACTTTTACCCCCGTATCCATTGGATACCAAAGGCCTAGGTGTTGAGCTCCCTTAATATACCTAAATATTCTCTTAACGGCCTCTAAGTGGGAAATCTTAGGATCTTCTTGAAATCTAGCGCAAAGACAAACACTAAACATTATGTCCGGCCTACTTACCGTTAGATATAGTAAACTTCCTATCATGCCCATTACTTAGTGTTGTCAACGGATTTGTTTCCTTTGTCTAGGGTGAGAACTCTTTTTCTAGAAATAGGGGTTTTGGTAGCCTTAGAATTTTCCAATCCAAACTTCTTAAGCATCTCTCCAATGTACTTAGATTGATTGAAAAATATTCCATCGCTTAATTGTTTAATTTGCAATCCTAGAAAGAAGCTAAGTTCACCCATCATACTCATTTCGAATTCATTATGCATTAGTTTTGCAAATTCATCGCAAAGCGATTGGCATGTTGATCAAAAAATGATATCATCTACATAGATTTGAATAATAATAAGATGCTTTTCTTTTGTCTTCGTGAACAAAGTGTTATCTACCATACCCATTTTATATTCATTATGCAAGAGAAAAGATTGCAATCTGTTGATATAAATAATGCATAAAAACGTTATTTATATTTTTCGATATCTCTATGTTTTGACGATCACAAAACGTAAAAACATTAAGCATAAGATTACTACGTAAACAAGTATTTAGTTACAAATATCATTTTATCCAACCATATCACTTCAGGTATGAATAAATATATGTCTAATACATTTTATGATCAAAGGGATTTTTATTTAAATATTACAAAGTTTATAAAATCATATAAACATCTTATATATTTTTGAAAAATACTTTTGGTAATTAAAGAAAATGTTTAATTCATAACAAATATATGAATTCAAATTTTTAACAAAAATCAGTTAGTTTTTCACCAAATAAACTTTCCCCAGGAAAGACAAAAGATTCTGGCCGTTACAGGAGGGCGGCCCCCTTAATTTTAAGGGGGCCGGCCACCATTTAAGGGGTCCGACACGCTCCTGTTGTCAGAATCTCTTGCCTATAAATACAGGTTCAATCCTGCATTTTTTCCTCACCTTTTGCACGAATATTTTCAGTTAAAATCCTTTCTAAACATCCTTCTAAATCCTTTGATCATAAGATTATAAGTCTTGTTTCAAGTGATTCAATTTCTCATCATTGAAAGTGCAAAAGAAGAATACTCCTTCAACCTCAAGTTTAAGAAGTATTGTAGATATTGTTAGTAGTTGTATATATTGTTTATAAAGGTGTAGTGTGGTTATAATTAGGAGATTTAGTAGTGATAGTTGTGAAGAGAAGTAGTGAAGAATAAGTAGTGTTGTGAAGTAGGATTAGTGAAGTTGTGTAGTAGTTGTGGTGTGCATAAGTTGTGTAGAAGTTGTGATAAGTCGTGAAGAGTTGTGAGATTGGTTCTAGCTATTATTAGGACTCGACATTTTGCTTGGTGTCGTTAAACGGTGTAAGCAAAGGTGTGTAAGGCTTCTCCGCCATAAGTGAGCTTGTTGACATAGTGAAGAAAACTCTCGAGTTAGGTGCTCGGGGAGTGGAGTAGGACGAAGAGGAGATTCGTAGCCGAACCACTATAAATCCTTTTGTCTCGCGGTGCTATCTTTCTATCTCTATCTTTTTATTTACTTACTTACGTACTTGTCATTATATACTCTTGTAGATATACTTGTTTATAATTGTGCAAGCAAGTTGATATCACATAAAGTTAGAATCGAAATTTTCGAAACAAAAGTTTTTATAAATTGAAAAGGCGTAAAACTATTCAACCCCCCCCCCCTTCTAGTTTTCCACACAATCTATCATACCAAGCTTTAGGAGCTTGTTTAAGTCCATACAAAGCCTTTTTGAGCTTATAAACATGATTAGGTTTTTGAAAGTCTACAAAACCAGGAGGTTGTGCAATATACACTTCCTCTTCGATGACTCCATTTAGAAACACACTTTTTACATCCATTTGGAAGAGTTTAAACTTGTAACTACATGCATATGCAAGTAAGATTCTTATGGACTCTAATCGTGCAACGAGTGCATAAGTTTCATCATAATCAGTACCTTCTTGTTGATTATATACTTGGGCTACTAACCTAGCTTTATTCCTACAAACTATTCCATTTTCATCAAGCTTATTTTTAAAGACCCACTTGGTTCCTATAATAGTGTAACCACTAGGACAAGGAACTAAGACCCATACATCATTTCTTAAGAATTGATCTAATTCCTCCTGCATTTCCATGACCCAATTTTCATCTTTTATGGCTTCCTCAATATTCTTAGGTTCTATTGTTGACACAAATGCAAAATAATTGCTTTTGTCTTGAGCATGTGATCTAAGAGTTCTTTCATCTAATTCTCCTATGACTTGATCTATAGGATGGTCTCTAACTTCCTTAATGTTCTCTACTCTAGGTAATATGTCCTCTAGGTCGTTATTTGGTGATTCTATCCTATTTTGACATGCATCTTCTTCTATGATATCATCATCTAGTAAAGACAATGTCCTAGATTTCAGAGGAGTTTCATCAAAAGTTACATTGCATGATTCTTCAACTTTTGAGGTTTCCTTGTTAAGCACAATGTAAGCCTTTGAGGTTTGTGAATATCCTAGAAGATTCCATTATATTTTATAGTATCACATAAGTTAGGATTTTCTAAGGAATCGGAGATCAAGCATTTACAACCAAAAACTCTAAAGTATTCTAGGGATGGCCTTTTACCTCTAAGAATCTCATAGGGTGTTTTATTTATGGTCTTCCTAATCAAAACTCTATTAAGTATGTAAGACACGGTTTCTACAGCATGACACCAAAATTTTTGTGGTATGGATTGTTCATTTAACATTGTACGACTCATTTCTTGTAAAGTCCGGTTCTTCCTTTCAACAACTCCATTAGATTGAGGTGTGCGAGGGGCCAAAAAGTTGTGTGAAATTCCATGTTTATCACAAAAGACTCCAAATTGTATTTCATTATCAAACTCTCTACCGTGGTCCGTTCGAATTGAGACAATTGAACATCCAAGTAGATTTTGCAAGTTTTTCCCTAAACTTTTGAATTTGTTAAATGCTTCATTTTTAGTTTTCAAAAATAGTGTCCAAGTATATCTTGAATAGTCATCCACTATTACCAAAGTGTAGAAGTTTCCTCCATAGCTTTGAATAGCGGATGGACCAAACAAGTCCATATGTAAAAGTTCTAAAACTCTTGACGTCGAAATCATATTTATAAGCTTATGGCTTGCATGGACTTGCTTACCTACTTTACATGCGTCACAAAAATGATTATCAAATTTCTTTTTAGGTAATTTCCTAACTAATTCCTTAGATGCAATGTTGTGAATTAATCGCATGTTAGCATGACCAAATCTCCTATGCCATAGGTTGGAATTATCTACAATAGATGCAAGATTAATTTCGGAGTTACAAGATACATTACCTAGCTTTGTATCCTCTTCCTTAGAGATGATTTCAAGTATGGTATGCTTACAATCGACATCTTTACTAGGTTGAGATTTCGTTTGTTGATACTCCTTGAAGCATACCTAAAATTGGAAATACAACTCAAAATTTTGGTACCCATTGTTTCTTGGGTCCGGCATGGTTAGCATATAAAAAGCCCAAGTTGAACACTCATGGATCTTGAAGAAATATATATAATTGTTGGATGCCGTATTTTGAAAGAATAAACCAAGGGTTGTTTTGGACATGTGTATTGTTTTGAAAGCTCGGTCTTACATGCCTTTGATTTAATGAGTATGAAGGTCTCATATTTGGAGTAGGTAAAAGAGGTCTTTAGTCAACTCGAGCTTGAGTATATCTAAGACCATTTTGTGAAATCGGGTTGTAATAGGGTTTTGTGGTTTCACTCCATACAATGGGTCTTTGATTACGTTGAGTGTTTGCAAGAGGAACTTGAGGAGTAATAGGTTTAATAAAGCTTTTAGGTTGAGCTCTTCTTTTCCTAAAAGTCCTGACGCGTTGCTGGCGTGTTGACGCGTCACCCAGCGCGTCAGTTTCGGAGGTTTCGAGAGTTTCATTTTCATTTGCTTTTATAAAAATAATAAGTTTAGTTAGACTCTCAGAAGTAGTTTTCTCGTTTTTTGAAAATCCAAGACCTTCCTTATCTTGGGACAATTTTTGATGATTCAACATTTTATTCAAATCATTACTACTCTTTTCGAATTTTGTGAGTTTTAATGACTTTTGTTGAAGTTGCGAGACTTCTTCACTCAAAGAGGCAACCTTAAGTGTGAGATTCTCACAATCTTTACATGGTTCAACATTCTCTTGGAGAGTGACAAGTCTTTTTACTTCAATTTTAACTTCATTGTTTTTATGAAGTACTTTAGAAAGTTCCTCTTTGAAAGAATGTTTTTCTTTAATGGTTAATTTTAATTTTCTAAATACTTCCTCATAACAATTAAGTAACTCCTCATTTTCGTTTTGCAATTCATTAATATCAAAAGATTTATTGCAAATATTAGAGTTATGTTGTACCTCATGTGATTCAATTGCCATAAGACATGTAGCTTCCTTGTCCGGTTAGTTGTCATCTTCATCATTGCTCCATACTCCACCGACAAATGCTTTGTAATTCCGAGGTCTTGGGCAATCACTAATGAAGTGGTCTTTGTCACCACAATTGAAACATTCGTCTTCATGCTTCGAACCTTCACCGGCTTTACTACTCTTTCCCTTCTTGTTTCTACGATCATTAGTTCGGTTATCTAACCGATTCCGTCGTTGGAACTTTCCACCTCTTCTAAAGAACTTTCTAAAGTTTCTAGCCATGAGGTTGAACTCTTCATCATTCATCTCTTCTTCATCACTCCCTTCTAGACTACCACTAACTTCACTCGCTTGGCTCTTAGTGACTTTAGCTTTAAGGGCCAAAGACTTTACTTTCTCCTTCTTGTCTTTGGTTGTAACCTTGTCATTTCCAAGAATCATTTCATAAACTTTAAGATTCCCAATAAGCTCATCTAGAGGAAGCTCCGCCAAGTTCTTGGCTTCTTCAATGGCCGTCACCTTCGGTCGCCACTTTACCGGAAGAGCACGAAGAAACTTTCTACCATGGTTTTTGTTGTAAAAGCTAGGATCCAAAGCCGTGAGACTTGTGATAATAGCATTAAACCGTGTATAACCATTGTCAATGGTTTCTTCATCCGAGA
>LBNU01016550.1:6855-18941 GCA_014162995.1 Artemisia annua | reverse complement strand
CAATCCAAACAATCATCTCATCAAAACCCTTAAAATCAAATCCAAACACCCTCTTAAACTTCTTCAAATTCACCCAAACAAACACTCCCAATTTCAAAATAGCCTCATTAACCACTCTCCCTTCTTTCTTTATCGTTTTACAAACCCTTTTCGCCCATAACAAATTCCCAGATGCCAAAAATCTACTCCGAGACTTCATTCGCGCTGACACGCGCCGCCTTTTGCTTAAAAAGATTGTTAAACCGACGCGCGATTTGCCGAAGCATTCAAAGGCGGTTTTAGATACCGCGATTGGCGCGTACGTGCAATGTGGGTATCCCGGGTATGGTATGATCGTGTTTAGGAAAATGAAAAAGTTGAAACTTTGTCCTAATTTGTTAACTGTTAATACATTGCTTAGTTCGTTAGTGAAAATGGGTTCTACGAGCTCGGTTTTGTATTGTAGAGAAGTTGTGAATGGTGCGGTTAAGTTAGGAGTTGTGCCGAATGTGAACATGTTTAATATATTGATTAATGGTTATTGTTTAGAGAATAAGTTTTGTGATGCCAAGGGTTTGATTATTGAAATGCGGGAGTATGGTTGTGTCCCGGATATTGTAACATATAATACTTTGCTCAATGCGTTGTGTAAGAAAGGTATGTTAAATGACGCTAGGGAATTATTGTTGGATATGAAGAAACAAGGGTTGTCTCCGGATCAGCATACTTATAATACTCTAGTTCATGTGTACTGTGAGAGACGAGGGTGTTTGAGTGAAGCAATGACTGTTTTGGATATGATGAGGCAAATTGGTTTTTCGCCGGATGTTTGGACTTATAATACTTTGATTAGTGGACTTTGTGACGAGGGGAAGGTTGATGAGGCGATTAGTGTTAGGAGTGAGATGGAGAAGTTGAACTTGTTGCCGGATGTGATTACATATAATACATTGATTGACGGGTGTATTAAGTGGAAGAAGAGTTGTGAGGCGATTGAGTTGCTTAATGTGATGAGTGAAAGAGGGATAAAGAGGAACGAGGTTACGTATAATATATTGATTAAGTGGTATTGTAAAGAATGTGATTTGGATAAAGCTAGTGAGACTGTGAAGCGTATGGAAGCTAGTGGATTTTTTCCGGATAGTGTAACCTATAATACTTTGATTGATGGTTACTGCAAAACGGGTGATTTAACAGAAGCTTTAAAGACTATGAATGAAATGAGTGGAAGAGGTTTTAAGATCAATAATTATACTGTTAATACTATTCTTCGTGCGTTGTGTTTTGAGAAGAAGTTTGATGAGGCATATGAATTACTTCAAGATACAAGAAAACAAGGGTATATTATTGATGAAGAATGCTATGAAACTTTAATAGTTGGGTACTTAGATAATGAAATAAACGATAAGGCTAATAAGCTTTTGGATGAATTGAAAGAGAAAGAAAAAGATAAAGAGAGAGAGATTGTTCCCGGTATTATTTCTATGTATAACTCCATTGTTAGTGGGCTCTTCAAGTCGGGGTAAAACATAGCAAGCAATAATCAAGTTAAATAAACTTCTTGAAAATGGACTGTCACCTGGTGAATACACATACAGTAGAGATCTTGGTCCGTGAAAGATTTAATTTGATTTCTTTTGATACTAGATGGTCTGCAGATCATGGTCCGCGAAAGATTGGATCACCGGAACTACAAGCATGCTCTTTTCTAGAAATAATAATCGCGACCGGATATTTTAGGGTGTTGAATTCAAGTATCACAAGTTGTTCATGTGAAGGAAATACAGTTGACCGTCTTGAATTTTACACGATTATGGGGGACGGGACTGCATTTGAACCCACAACAGCTTAGTTGGAGATATCTCACGAATTCTGCTAGACTGCAAGCTCGTTGGTGTTTGATTTATTTTCTATTTGTTGAAGGTAAATGGTTTTCCTCAATTGGTTCAGATGTGCAGCCGCATTTTTTTGTGAATGTATATTGTTGAGTCTCATAAACTGGTATGGCAAGATTTAATTTCAACCTGAAAACTTTCCAAAAATAGAAATGCTACAGTGTAATGGACAACCAAAATGGAAACTGTCACATTTTACATGTAGCGATACAGGTATTATCTTTTACTGTCACCTACTCACCCACTGATGTCATGCTTTCGTTAAACGGTCCATCAGCGTTTTCAAAACTAAGATGAGATGTTTTAACTAATATTTCTTGTTGCAGGAGCGAATAACGTGTTCCTTGCCAAGAGAACGACATGTTTATTTGAACCCAAAATGATATTAGGAGTATGCAAACACACACAATAATTTGTTGGTTGACTGAATTTTGTGTGAATACTTTGTGAAGTACTAATGTGGTTCCTTGATGAAGTTTTGGATGGTACATAGTCGCATTAACAATATATCTAATATATGTGGGCACATACAAGTTCTATTTTCAACCATCATAAATCATAAAGGGGTTGTGGGCTGATGTTAGGGTAGGGCAAATATTGAAGGTTATTTGGTTTCCTAATTGCTATAGGTTTTGTAAATAAGAATAACTCCCAATGCCAAGCGAGAACAAAATGTTAATATCTATATCCACTACAAGGCTCTTCTTGACGGTTATATACCTCCACGTAGGATTTGGAAGTAGGGTGTGCACTATTTCAATAGAGGGACTAATAGTTCAGGTCTCAGGTCGGGTTTTTTACCCCTTGGTTCTGGTCAGACCTCTTTTTGTGTAGATTCAAGTTATAAAAATTTTCTTTTGGCTTATGTATTCGGTTTATTTGACTCAAATGTGCTTTGGTGTGAATTGAATATGATCAAAACTTTTAAACAAACACGCATAATGTTAAATTCTTTAGCAATCACCAAATCCAAAATTAAAGTTAAACCATTTGAAAGAAATGAAAATAGCTCGAATTGAAACTGTGTTCCTAAAAAAAATAAGAACCCATAGTTTGGATGCAAAAACTATTTACTCGGTGTAAACAATTAAAATCACCAAACTAAACATAACATTCTACAAACTGAAAACGTTTAAGAGAAATAACAAGCAATAATGTATTCTAAAATGGGTTGGGCCTTAAATATTGGTCGGTGGGGAAAGTCATATATAAACTGGGCTTACTTATGTTAATGTTATTCACATTCTTCTCCGAACTGAGTCACTGTCAACGAACTATAAACATTTCCGGCNTTGTATTAGATTCTTGAGTGTGCCTCCTTATAATGTTATTGGGCCAATGGTTCTTTGATAACATGGATTTACACATAAATCAAATTTATTTTAAAATTTTTGTTTACTATATGGATATATAAGAATTTACCCGTGAAATTATGATATAAATACAACTAATAAATATGCATGAGTTTTTCATTATGTATTAATATCAATTAATATTTTGTAGAAATTTTATTGGATGGAAGATTTAACTTTATTTAGCTGACATAGATGTTAATGTTGAGGTTGATGTTGTTGTTTAACTTTAACTATTGATATCATGTTGTACAAAATGTGCGACTTTAGTAGCACATAATGAGCGTTGATGAAGTTTTTTAAAAATGTTTTCCGGATATCCGTATATTAACTTTAAATAATAATTACATGATTCGTTATAAGTACAATCGCGTATATTTATTTTCATATCACAGTAACTCGTACTTACTATTTGATATTTATATTACCGTTAATAATAATTTAACTGTATTTAATATTCAAACCCGTGTACGTATAAATTAAACTTTTAAATAGGATAACATGAGTTATTATTTATATTTAACGTACATAGTAAAAAGATATTTTAATAGATGAAAGTGTAAAACTAATATTTATTTTAAAAGTTTTTAACGTATACTAAAACTAATTCGTACATTTATAAAATTTTGTAAGTTTAATAGATAGAAGTCTCAAACCAATACTAATACTCATGTAATTTTAAACAAAGTTCATATTATAAAGTGTAGGGGGTATAAAGTATAAGGGGTTATTTGTTTATTATCTAAAGTTATCAAAAAACATGGAGATTTATAATTTTACACTTAACTCCATATAATATATTTAAAATTCAACCACTAATGTTTTATTAATTACCCCATCTTTTTGTAAGTTTTTATTTTCATAAATTTGACACCTATATTTTTATGTGTTTTTTTCCTCAATCAAATTCTCCACCAAATTTATTAAAGTTTGACCAAAATCAATTCAATTTTGACTTTTTATTGGCCAATCATATTGCTTGATTTCGCCTATGTGTCAAAATTGAGCATTCCTATTGGTCCAATTTTTTTTCCACTAAGATTGTTTTGTCAAAAAATCTCCGAAATGATGTAATTCTTTTATTATATAAAAGATAACTCCCAATGCCAAGCGAGAACAAAATGTTAATATCTATCCACTACAAGGCTCTTCTTGACGGTTATATACCTCCACGTTCCTGCCAGTGGCGGATCTAGGATTTGGAAGTAGGGTGTGCACTATTTTAATAGAGGGACTAATAGTTCAGGTCTCAGGTCGGGTTTTTTACCCCTTGGTTCTGGTCAGACCTCTTTTTGTGTAGATTCGAGTTATAAAAATATTCTTTTGTCTTATGTATTCGGTTTATTTGACTCAAATGTGCTTTGGTGTGAATTGAATATGATCAAAACTTTTAACCAAACACGCATAATGTTAAATTCTTTAGCAATCACCAAATCCAAAATTAAAATTAAACCATTCGAAAGAAATGAAAATAGCTCGAATTGAAACTGTGTTCCTAAAAAAATAAGAACCCATAGTTTGGATGCAAAAACTATTTACTCGGTGTAAACAATTAAAATCACCAAACTAAACATAACATTCTACAAACTGAAAACGTTTAAGAGAAATAACAAGCAATAATGTATTCTAAAATGGGTTGGGCCTTAAATATTGGTCGGTGGGGAAAGTCATATATAAACTGGGCTTACTTATGTTAATGTTATTCACATTCTTCTCTGAACTGAGTCACTGTCAACGAACTATAAACATTTCCGGCGACTATCTTTGTGTTTCTTGCATTTTAACTTTATCTATTCGATCATTTGCTGAAATCAACCATCGTAAGTTGGATTAGGATGCATCTCATTTTTTCTGGGTATGCACTCTTAGTAAATCGATCAACAAAATTTCAAAACTCAATATTTTTTACTACGACAGGGAATCACACGGTATGCACGTGCATACCTGTGTTGGCTGCAGATCTGCCCTGATCATGGGGATCTTTAAAGGAACTATTCATTAAAGAGTTACGTTTGTGAATAAAGTAACAAACAACAACGAACGTAAACAGGTTCCATTAATTTTTAAAGGGAATAAAAAGTGATAAGTCAATAATACGATAAACAATTTGTTTTGTAACTATTAAAATAATAAACATGCATGTATCGTCTTCTCTAATAGGTAGTCAGTCTTGAAGAACGAAGGTATGCAATCAACGTCGAAAACTTGAGTAGTCAATGTTCATTCTGTGAATGCCTAAATTAAAAAAACAAAAATAAATAAAAATAAAAAAAATCATAAGAGTATATGTAAAGTTAAAATTTTGTATAAAACATGTCATTTATTTAGTTATACAAAACTCTTGAATACTGATCATAAACTTTGAAGTACTTCTTTGTAGACAACGTTTGTAGTACTTTTCGAGATACTACCATCTACATCCTAAATGATAGTCTTCAAACCTCTTTTTCTTTTGATCATGGAAACGACAATGTATAGTTGTCCATGTGTGAAAACTGGACGTGACAGATACAACCCCAACCTTTGAAAGTAATAGAACATGGCTCCTATTTATTGTCATAGCAAATGAAATGGACATGGGATATTGTTTCCTTACGATCTTTAGCGGTAAGCATTTATCATATGGAGTAATTTTCAACCTCGGTATGATCATTGTCTTTTTAAAGTGTTCATTTATATTATCTTTGCCTCAATCGTAGTTCTTACTAATCTAACAACTTTAAGTCTTGTTCCATTATATAATCCATTGTACCGATCAATATTTCTCAACAACATTGTCGGGACACATATTTTTAATATAAGTTTCTGGAGAGAAAACAGATTCATTTATAGTGGCACCACTTTCAGTTTTATCAATTTTGTCACAATTTAGGTAAACCATTTCTTCACATGGAAATGTCTTCAACAAATGATCGTTTATGTTGAATCATTTATGTGACTCAAATGTTTGGAAAAGTAAAATCAATAATAGATGTTACTAGATCACTAGTCTCATTGATTAGAATCTCATCGGGTATATCTATAAACTTTTCCATCGTTTGCTTCTCCAAGCTTTCTGTCTCCATCTTTCAATATCCATTCAGCTTCATGGATTTCGCTGACATCTTCCGGACGAGAGCCGACAGTGAACCTCATGATCATGGTTAACTTAAGAACTTTGCAATGATCCCACGGGTAAAACTGCTTTAAAGAGGCACTAACAATTTCTTGTCGTGTACATTTTGGAATCACTGATAGTAGTATAACAGGTAATAATGTTTTAATAACTTGTTTCGAAGTTGAATATTATGGCAATTCATAAATCCATGGTTTTGTAATGTCTAAGATTTTTCAATAAAATTATAATAAATCTTTTATACTTATATAGTTACTAGCTTCATAACCCGCCCGATAGGCGGGTACGTTTCATAAAATTGTTTTTCGAATTTTTTTACGCGTAAAATAAATAATGAATAAGTCAAATATGTTGAATGCAATAAATTGAGAATCATAAATATATTGATCATGTATTATACATAAAAATAACAATCATAAGTATCATAATAAATTAATTACATAAAGGTTATTCATATGGGAAATAAGACTTCTTTGTAGACAACGTTTGTTAAGTAGTTAGCGTATTCGCCATCTTTGTCACAACAAAGAATCTTCAGACCTTTTTTCGTCTTCACCCTTGAAACAACAACATATAGTTGTCCGTGTGAGAAGGTTCGCTCTATACTATTTTTTGACAAAATCAAATTGGACGTAAGTAAATAGTGAATAACGGCAAATATGTCAAACAAAAATAATGAAAAAAAAATAGATAGTGTTTCATGTATTATATGTTAAAAGAAAAATGATAAGTAACCTATCTTATCTATAATTAGTACTAAATGTTCCTCCAAGTGTCTCAATCAATAACATATTCTAAGAATCAAAATTTTATCCACAAAAATGAATATTTTCAATACATGTCACGAAACAATCAAGTATAAAGTAAAACAATGAAGCTCAAGCTAGACCTCGACATGAGTAACGTGCATGTTTTCCTTCCGGTTAACCAAGAATCCAAGATGTTAAACTGTAATTCCAATGATAACTATTGGAATCGTCATTACTGGACTCAACTGCAAAATCATCAATCACCGGAATCCCTGACCTGCAAATATTCAAAATTTTAGCTATGTGTACGCCACATGATTCTATTTTTGTAAATTCAAATATTTTTAGAAACACCCGTGTATCAATTTATTTGTTTATTGAGTAGTATATAATCATGCAAGAGACGATTAAATAGTGCACAACATGTTGATTATTTCTATACAGTGGATACACTTTATTTCCTCAAAAAATGACCATATTTGTCTTTATATAATAGAAAGCATAAAATGCATACACAAGTGTGATTGTGATATGTTATCGTATAAATTTAGCTTTACATGCGTAGATAAACCTATGAATACATGCATTCAACAGTTAATATATAATACGGGAAATTATAAGGAACATACATTGCTAAAATCATCATGAGCAACCAAGTCCCCTAATAAATATAGATTGTCCATAACCGCTGCTGAATTCAGCATGTCCATAACCTTCAAAACGTTCATCTTTCATGAAAAAATAAACCTCAAAAGCTTCACCAATATCCTTGAAAAAATTAATAACCTCAAGGATCATATCAGGTACCAATTCTACCCACCTAACATTTGTCAAACTTCATGACAAAACCGCCTTGCACCATGCTATGTATCAACTCTATCTAAAATTATATTGCTTATATCCAAGGAAACGATCATCAGCTTGCCAAAGTTGGATAACGGACAGCCTGAATAACACAAAGTCAGCAGTCGCATACATTAAAAAACTGGCTAGAACCTAAAACATTTTTGATGAGGGTAACTTTTCGATCTTCTCCTTATTGATTCTATGGTAAGGTTTCTTAGTACTACTGTGCCATTGTGAACTACTTTTGGTTTCTACATTTGGGTTCAAACAAAACTGTATTCTTAGATACTACAACTTTAGACAGATGTAGCCTCAGCTTGATTTGATTTATCAGACATGATGCTACATATACCTTAACATTCTTATTTGCAACTACCTGTGCATTTTCCTCGAATCATGCATTAAAAATTATTTACACAATTTCTATCCAGTCAAATTCTTCAATCAATCATGATGCATGGTAAACAGGCCCGATTACATAGTTACATGAATTTTAACTTCAACGATACCATTTAACACATCTTTAACTGTTAACGCATATTACATATGAATACTCAAAGGGATTAAAACCGGGTAAAGGCCTATCTTTTTAGGAGGTTGGTGTGGCCACTTCATGGTTATTAAGCGCAAACACACTTAAATTATATACTCGTAGTTGCTAATGCTTTTTAGTTTTTAAGGTTGCCCGAATGGATGAGCTAATTCTACGTATTAACTTCATAAAAATAAAGACACGTATGTATACACTTATACTTATGAGTTACAGACTCCGTAATAAAATTAAAAAATTAATCATTGAAACATAACATTTATTCTCTTTTAGAAGATATATAGATATACTTGAGAATATGCCCATTATTTTGCTTAAGGTTTGTTCAACTAAGCTTATAAAATGTCTAAGTTTTAGCAAACATTCATTTCTTAGGAGAACTTATACGGACATGATAGAAAACATAACTAAATAGATTATTTCATAATCATAAACAACTTACTACCGAACCCAATACGATTACAATACATTTGAGCTTAACTAATACCTTGGATGCTATATAGCTTAGTAAACTTAGATGAGACCAAAATAAAATTACATCCACTTGACGGTTTAATGAACTAGTGCTATAGAAACCAAGTTGTTGAGGCAACATAATCAAGATCTCTTTATATTTTAATGATGACAAATAAACCATCGAAACACATAAAATAACAAACGTTAGCCAAAATTCCCCGGAGCCCATATCTGCTCCTGGCGCGCTGCCCGCGCGTCAACGCGCGGGTGACGCGCCAGGCTACTGTATGGTCTTGGGCGAATTTTCAAAGTCGGCTTTCCCCTTACCCGACAAATGTGGATCTTTCAATTCAGGTATGTATATGTTATGTGCTTAATTGAGAACACTTGAAACGAGGTTTGAGACTTGAGAGATCCTATTTCTAAAACATCCACTTTGGGAAAACGCCAACTTATGTTTTCTAACTCTTGCCTCTAGCCAAGGCTTTTCTAAACTTAGGGAGCTTATATATTTCACGTAACAACATGTAAAAGCATCCATATGCTCATATCCCGTACTTACGTCTTCTCTAATCACGTAACGGGTTTACTCCCTTATTGGTCAAACTAAGTCAAAGGTCACTTTGCGTAAACGCATCCTAACCCACTTGGGTTATGCTTTACATCAAGGAAAAGCACTTAACTTGTTTGCTCCAAGGTGTTAGTTGAGAACGCCGAGTCGTGGAAAGTCACGAGATATGAAATTATGGATTCACGACGTTTTGTTACTTGAATATATAAGTAACCTATGAATTTTCTCAACCTATATTCTTAATTGTCAAACCATTTTCTACTAATGACAATTAGTTTATTTCTTTCCTTAATTAATTTCTTAATTATCCTTTTAAATCAAATTACCACTTTTCCCTACAATCACTTACTTCAAAACCATCAAACCCAAAACCACTTACATCAAACCCTAAACAACTATACTCCCTTCCCAACACACTCTTACATATTCCCTTACATATTCCTTACACACATCACTCTTTAGTCCTTCTTGTCCCCTTCACACAAACTCCCACACATTATTCCTTTCACTTTACCAACTTCCCATACACACACTTATACACTTTCCAATACACACACATACACATTCAAAATACACACACTTCACTCACATACCTATCTTTATACACACTTACACATTTCATCCCTATACTCTCATACACAACTCATACTTATACCTATCTCTTACACACTCTTACACACTCTTATATTCCTTACACACTTTACATCTCAACCATCTATTCTCTTACAACACATCTCAACCCTCCATCCATTCCATCACATGTTTCTAATCTACACCATCCATTTCAAACCAAAACCATCTCAACCCTTCATTCTTTTAAACACATGTTTTTAATCCCAACCATCCAATTCAAACCAACTCATCTCAACCATCCATCCTCTTACAACCTTACATCTCTTACACAACTTCAATCACAACCCTCCATTTCAAATCAAACACATCTCAACCCTTCATTCTTTTTAAACATATGTTTTTAATCTCACACCATCCATTTCAAACCAAATCAATCTCAACCATTCAACCACACTTCCCCCCCAAGCAAAGGAATATACCTTTGGAATATCCTTACCCTAACCTAACCTTGGTTAACTCAAACCACATACACACCCAACCATGGTTAACCTTCTAAACCTTTAAACCTAACCATAGTTACACCTTAACCCTTCCCTTGTGGAATATTCCATGGCATATTCTCTTCTCACTTATGCCATGTGAGGAATTACATTTACACCCCTTCCAAATTACCCTATCTACACTTCTCACCCTTGGTAATTTGTTTTTCTCTTTATCTACTTCACAAAATGTTTTTCAAATTGGCTATTTGAGTTGGTAAACCTTAGATTGATTAATGTTAAGGTTTAGTGTGAAGTACAATTGGGGGTTTAGCAAGGTTAGGTATTTATAAGATCCAACACCCAACACTTGGGATTTTTTACAGACGCCTGGCGCGCTGCCCACGCGTTGACGCGTGGGTGACGTGCCGGCCTCGGTAAAATATTCCTAAGTTTGGGTCTTGCCTATAAATACCTCCCTTGCCTCTTGTATTCCTTACCTCTTGCCATTATTCTTTCTCTCCACATTCTTTCTCTCTAATCTCTCTCAAATCTCCCTATCTCTAATCTTGTGTTCTTGGTTGTCACACTAACATCTTTGAAAGAACACATATCCTTGCAAGGGAAGAATCACAAGAACCTAATCCACTCTTGTGATTGTGTCGAGGGTCTTCTTCTACCCTTTCTATTACAATCGAGTCTCTAGGTTAGGTTAGGACTTGGTTGTTAAAACAAACAATCTTATTTCATTCATTTGTTTGTACGGGAAGTCTTGTGTCTTTGTGACCAAGCCTAGATCATCGGGGATCTAGTTGGGGTTTGATACTTCCGGTGGGAAGTCTTGTTGGTCTTAGTGTTAAGTCGAATCGCGAGATTCTTTTGGGTGGTTTCCGAGGGCGGAATACCGTTGGGGAGTAGCTCTTTTTTTGTGAGCACCAATATTGTTGAGTATTGGTGGAGTGAAGTTGTAACGGTTTATAGTCCACCGAAAGGATTATACTAGTGAATAGTATCGTTGTCGTGGATTCGCAACTGGACGTACGGATGGTATAAACCCCCCATCCGGAACCAGTATATATCGTGGTGTCTCTTTACTCGCTTTATATACTTGTGGTTGTGATTGTTATTGTGGTTGTTGTATTATAAACCACTTGGTGTTTCTTCTTGCCGTAAAATTTTTAAACATCTAAAAAGCCGAAGAAACCGTATTCACCCCCCCCCTCTACGGTTCTACAATTGGTATCAGAGCGGTATACTCAAGTTTTTGAGCGTTAAAACCTTCCCGAGAAGTCGTTTTAAGGCAAAAACTTCTTTTTTAAAAATTTCAAAATCCTACGATAATTTTTGGAAAAGTTGAGTATTAGATCTATGGCTCAAGAGAACCTTAGATCATTGGGGGAAAGTACAAGTGGTTATGGATACTCCTATGAGAATGATTCGAAGACATTTGGTGAGATTACATGGAGCGATAGTGAAGACGGTGATCTACCGAAGAAGGACGCAACATGTCATATAGAAATC
>LBNU01016549.1:208515-221778 GCA_014162995.1 Artemisia annua | reverse complement strand
ATATATATATATATATATATATATATATATATATATATATATATATATATATATATATATATATATATATATATATATATATATATATATATATATATATATATATATATATATATATATATATATATACACACACACATATATATATATATATATATATATACATATAGGATTTGGTTCCATTGAGAATGTTTTTAGATTGAGAAGGTTGAGAAGCAATTGTAGCCATTTGATTCTTTTGATCTTAATTGATTACATTAATTATTTATTATTATTAAAAGGGTATTATAGTAATTGAATCAATCAAGAGCAATTAATTAATGACTATTGGTGCCTAATTTAATTTTCCAAAATTCGGACTTGATTATCTTTTGCAAATGGATGACCACGTTTTTCTTTTAGTGATTCATTAAATTTTTTCCCATGTAACTATTATTTAGTGAATCATTTATTATCCTATTTATTCAATAAAATTATGATTCATATTAGCATGGATCCAAAACACATCATACTAAAAGAAAAAGTCTTATACGTAACGAATGATTCGGTTTTTTTTCTTCATGTTTTCGTATACCTCCTTTTGGGTTCACTAATCCATATTATCATTTGGGATTTGTATCATTAAATTATAGTTATATATAGCAGGATATATAGTTATATATATTGAACCCTTTGGAATTATGTTTGTGTTTCACGTAAGTAATTTTCGAGATAACGAATCATATAATAAAGCGGCGTCTATTTTATTTTTATATTTTGACCCTCATATTCAAGGAAATGAATCAAAATGGGAGGACTAAGCATCATACGATTAGATTAGTGAATCATGAAAAAAGTTATTTTGAATCACATACGGATTATTGAATCAACATCAACCAAGTGTTCTTTTAGTAGAAACATTGATTATTAATATACTAAAACTTGAATAGTTCAAAAAAAATGATTCATAAATAATTTATGTATAAGAGTATAGATTTTCATGTTAACGTTTTCATTTAAAGCACAAAAAAAAGGCTTAAACAATTCTAGAGCCATAAACTATACAATTGAATCCTATACAATCATATGAATCATTGGATTAAAAGGTTACGTAATAACTAGTGACAAAGTTGCAGTTCTTTTAAGAAATATATATAAATTAAAATGTTACTACTTTTGATCGAAGAAATAAAAAGGGATCAACAGTAAATTTGGTTTGACAATTTCAAATTTGAATATAAAGGTTTTGGATATTGAATTAGAAGAAGGAGAACAATATGCATATTTTTAATGTAGTTTAATAAGAAAGTGAAAATAAATTTTTAAATACCCATCATACTCTTAAATTGGTTTAATGAGATTAATGGTCAAGATTATTTCTCACTCTTCTCAATCTAAAAATCTTCTCAATCATCCTATATATATAAATATATTATAATATATATATATAATATATAATATATATATATATACTATGTTGTTATATATATATATATATATATATATATATATATATATATTATATATATATTATATATATAATAATTAATATATAATATATATAATATAATATACAATATATACATGATACATCTTATTATATATATACCATCATCATATTATATATATATACATATATAATATATATAACATTATATATTATAGTATATACATAATAATATAAATATTACATATAATATAATAATTTGCTTTTATGTTCTTCATCGATGACGTGAGCCGAATTTTAATCGTTGCGAGAGTCGTTTTATATTATAAGAAGCCATCATTTCCATGAGCCACACCGCGATTTAACCGGGGAGGCAACATGAAGACGAGCCTTCTGAGTTTAGTTTTCTCTGGCACACATTGAGTGCGGGGTGGGTTGTTAATGCGCCAATTGGACACATTCACTAGGGAATCCAGACAGACTCGATTTAGTGAATGCGCATTGACAAAGCGTCGATTTGCATCAATACAAGCGTCTATGATCTATTTAACCGTACACTTCGAGTTGTTTTTTACGTGTTACGGGTCGTTCTGTACTATTGCAGGGTTAGACAATGATTATTCCGCAGGTTCACCTACGGGAAATCATTGTTAGACTTCTCCTTCCTTCTAAAATGATAAGGTTCAGGTGGAATTCTCGCGACGTCGCACGGGCACGAATCCGCCACGTCGCCGCGATCCTAACACTTTCACCGGACCAATTCTAAATATCGGTAGGAAGCGTACGGGCGGTGATGTACAAAGGGCAGGGACGTAGTCAACGCGAGCTGATGGACTCGCGCTTACTAGGGAATTCTCGTTTAAGGACCAACCAATTGCAATGATTTTTTATCCCACACGATTGAAATTTCAAAGATTATTCCCGGGGCCTGTCGGCCAAGAGCTTAATACCTCGTTTAATACTATCAGTGTAGCGCGGTGCGGCCCAGAACATCTAAGGCATCACATGAACTGATTATTGCCTCAAACTTCGTGGGCCTAAAAAGGCCCCCCCCACCCCCCCCTTCCCCACCCTCACCCCTCACCCCCCCCCCCCCCCTCATTATGTCCCTCTATTTAAGCTGGCCGTGGTTGAAGGGATACCTCCAAATTAGCTATATGACGAGGTAGACAGGACTGATTATTTAGGTCTCGTTCGTTAACGGATCAAACCAGCAAATCGCTTCCACCAACACTAAGATAACGGCCATGCTACCACACCCATGAATCAAGAAAGAGCTCTCAGTCTGTCAATCCTATACTATGTTGGGACCTGGTAAGTTTCCCCGTTTTTGTGGGAGTCAAATTAAGCCGTCAGGGCTACATTTCTCCTGGTTTTTAGGTTCCCTTCGTCAATTCCTTTTTAAAGTTTTCAGCTTGCGACCATACTTCCCCCGTAAACCCAAAAAAATTATTGATTATTCTCATAAATACGTGCCAGCGGAGTTCCTATAAGCACAACATCCTAGCTTGTATATATATTAAATGATCCCTGGTCTACACTATTTATATAGCATCGTTTATGGTTGGATAGGACCGGTATCTGATCGTCTTCGAGCCCCCAACTTTCGTTCTTGATTAATGAAAACATCTTGGCAAATGCTTTCGCTAGATAGTTTACGTTCTATTTATTATATTATAAAAGATTAGTTTTTCCGATATTCATCCAAACTGAACATTATAGAAAAATACGAAAGCCCACGACTGTATTCATGTTTAAGTCTATTTACTCCGGATACTATAGACCGATACAACAGGCATTGATACAGATTCCAAAATATGGATTTCGAATGCTGCGGTATGATTGTCTGAATTTATAAACGTATTATTTAATGACGTAATTTGTTTGGGTTATCAACCATCACATGAGTCCGTGGTTTTGCTGATTGAAGCATCCATTCATAATTTATAAAGTATAGGTAATCAAGCGGTCTGGATTAGGCTTATTGATGGATTACCCAATGTCAAAATTCAATGAGCCAGGAGCGGCTATCAGACCTGAACAGATAACCAAATAAGGGATCGAGCTAAATTATCCGGGTGTCACTATTACTGAGTCAATGTCTGGTAAACTTTTGGGCTCGTACTATTTGATCTTCACTTAGGGTTTAGGTTACAGGGTCTTAGCAACTGTAAATTTTACTATATCAACTTTACTACATCCATGCCTTCAAGAACTTTCCAAACACCACATTTGTTCTTCATATAAGCTCGAGGTTTACACTTTACACTCTCTCTCTTTCTCTCATTCACTAGTTTTCACACACTCAGGTGAATGAACAATAAAATATTTATATATATCGTGCTTGGATTCAATCTTCTCTGAAAATTTTACTAAAATAATGTGTATCTTGTTTACCTATTTTGATTTGAAAAATTTCATGATTGCAAATGCAGATGTGGTTTTGAGATAACATGTTTATTAAATCGTATGCGTTTTTAGCAACAATTCTATTACTAAAATTCTCATTTCCTTGTCTACTTCTATGAAAATGACTAGGAAGTTAGATATCTAACTTGGTTAAAAATGAAAAGTTACATATGTAATCAAAATTTTGAATATTTGGGTACAGGAAGTCAAGAACTGTATCAATCCTATATAAAGTCAAAGACAGTCATCATTACATCACAACAAATTGAAATACAAATGTCATAATGACATGATAAGTGCAAGTTGCAATGCATATTTTCAATCAAATGTCAATAGTGTAAATAGAGATATTTGGGTGCAGATACGAAGTTACAGTTGGAAATGAAAGGAAGAGAAGAAAAGTACCGTTCAGCGTAAGATAACAAAATTTTAGTGACAAAAGTCTAATGACAAAGAAAAAAAATTACTAAATCTACGCCACAAACATTTGCCTACGACCTATAGCCTACACAAAATAAGCAACGAACAATCAGATTTGTGCAACGCATGGATCAAAAGGTTTTGCATGTTGATCGTTACTCTCTAGACTTGACCCTAAAATTATACCTCCTTTCAATTTCGTATCACCACCATACTCTTTCAAGATCTTTTGCGGCTAATTCTTCCAAAATTTTGTTTTACACTAGCTATTTTGCCTATGCCACATATAAGTACGAAAATGATCATCAAGCAGATATACTTGGATAAAAAATGTGAAAATGATGTGAAGTTCACGAGTATGCTCCAATTTACCCACATTAACTTTTTGTATACCGTAACTTTAACAATATTTTTTGTATAATTTTCTTTATTAATCGGGATGATGCGTGGTTTTGTGACCTTACAACAGGTTTTACCTCTAGAGGGATCTCAAGAGGCTTACAACCCCACTAGGCAGTGTACCTGACCGTAGTAGTATAGGATATTGGTAAGTACGGGGGATTGATCGTTCTCTCACAGGGAATAGTGTTCGTTAGGATAGAAAAACTACTCTAATAGGCCTAAGGGTGGAAGGAAGATTCTTTTTGTATTTTTATGTTTTTATGAAAGCAAGTAAAATCTCGGTTTATAAGGAGTGGGCGGAATTAGTTGCTAGTCAACTAACCTAAAATTACTACTATTGCAAAAGAAAATAAATTATCTAAACTACTTGGTTGTGAAAACAATATGGAGAAAATTGTGTTTACTTAGATTTCATTACTCCCTAACTATCTTTTACCGGTTAATTGATATGTACGTTACTTGTGTGGATGAAGGGTGTATTCCTAATAACTCATGGAGTGGCATACATATCTCTCCAATTCTATGAGCTCTTATATCCTCCTATGCCATGCACGGCACAACCATAGGGATTGTAAACAGTGGCTCATGCGTTAAATACTACCTTCATAGCCTAGTATGCCTTGGCTACATGTTTCCCAAGACGTTCAAGCACGTTACCATAAAGGAGGTTGGCCAGTTTTCTTGAGCCTAACATTGATGGAACGATCATCCCAACAAACAACAACACACACTAATTAACCAATAATTAATAGTTAGGTTTCATTAGATCTAAGCAAACACTAGAGAATTTAGCTACACATGTTAATTGAAAGACAAACAAGATATATAGTTAACCAACACATAGACATGATGATTAAATTAAAGTGAAGACTTATCTTTAATTAAGCATGAGGGTTCCAAGGGTTGGAAACCCTAAAAGTTACAGAAAATTCGTCTTAGGGTTTTGCCCTAAAAGTTCTCCACAATGTTCCACACACAATGAATGAAAATTAGAAAACTATATATAGATTTTACATTCTGACGGCGTCAGGTTATAAGGGCTGACGCCGTCAGCTCGCCGCCATTAGGTTTCTCGGATGGCCTAGATCCACTTCTGACGCCGTCACCTTATAAATCCTTCTGGGCCGTCACTCTTTAACTTTACTCCTGACGGCCTACTTTTCCTAACACCTGACGGCGTCAGGTGTTAAATCCAAAATTTTCTCTGGCCCGTCATTTGATAATTGGTTTCCACTCTTTTGTCCAGGCTTTCTGACGGCGTCACCTTGTGACTCTGACGCCGTCAGGTTGTAAATTCACCATCTTTTGAGACTTTGTCGTTTTCTTCACTTTTATGCTCCAAAAACGTCCAAATATGCATGTTTTCCAGAATTCCTCTCAAAAGTACCTAAAATGACAAAAGGAACGATTTAGGGCAATATTTGATCACATTTATACGAATTAGGGCTTAAATGACCCCCTAAAAGCGTAACACTTTTCGTCTCATCAAATACCCTTACACTTGAGATTTGCTTGTCCTCAAGCAAATGAGCTTTTATTCCAATCAAAATATGCGTTAGGGGTCATTTAACATGAATATAAAAGTAATTACAACAAAGAGTTATTCGACCCTAATCATAACAAGCACGGAAATCATACACTAGCACCTCACAAATAGTGTTTGGATTCTCACATCTCTCAAATGTCATAAAGTTTATATCTCATAAATGGAAACGGAAAATAACACTCGCTACCTGTCATAGCGAATAGATTACCATAGGCTTGGGAAAGGATCAATTACTCCTCCACTAGGCGTCAGCACCTAAGATAAACTATCAAAGAGGTCTTTCCAAAGGGTTGTAACGTAAGGTGTAGGGATATGATAAACACAGTTTGGTTGGAATAAAGGGTATTTTAATGGTGGCGAGTTAATTATCATGATCAAATACATGCACTCTACATCGTTGCTTAAGTCAAGACTCGACTCAATCTTAGTCTAAAAATGAAATAACAAAAACTAAAAAGATCATAAAAGGAAACGGGATGGTAGTCCGTATGTCTTTCTTCTTTATTTTTCATATTTTTTTTTTGTATTTTTCTTTGTTTTTCGATTTTTTTTTCATACACTCTTGCCCTACCATCCAAAATAATACATCATAGGGGAGTTTCATTCGCCTTACGCTTGAATCTTTACATAACTTTACAATCACTATTCTAATGACTCGAATTAAGATAATCGAAAAACTTGGAGTACTTTTAAAATATTTAGCACGTATGGGGGTAATAATGTTGTTCTTCCCCATTACTTCATTATGCTAGTACTTTACCCATAAGTCCCAATCGTCCCAAAACAATATGTACAAGGATATGACTCAACTTAGCAACCATGTAATTGACTAGATAATTAACTAAGGGTTTAACAATTGTTTTCACAATAATGCACCAAAGGTGGGTGCATACAAGGTAGGCTAAGGCGATTTGGGTGTACATTTAGTGGGGTGTAAACAAATTCTCACTTTGAGTAAGATGCTCAAAGGTCGAAACGAAAGGATAGGCTCGGAGGGGTGTACTAGGGGTGTCGTGTACCAAAAATGGATACAACGCAAAGGGTGTGGGAGAATTACTTGACCAATGAAGTCAAAGTAATTATAACAAATATACGGGTGTAAAACAATGGGTTAATCCTAATGCCTCTTATCATGTAGTAAATCTTAACTACACGAATGTAGTCTCACTTGTGGATTTGAGATGGTCCTAACGCAAGTTCTAGAATCTAAATACTACCGGTACTCACATCATAGCACCAAAGATGGGTGCTTTTCCTACCAATTCTAGGGGCGAACCTCAAATATTTGGGGTGGAAAATTTTTTAGTGGTACAGTTTTGTGCTAGTCATACAATCTTCTATCCATGAGACGCTTATTAAAATCAAGGTTTCACTTCTAAATGTTGTAAAAAATTTTAAATTGGTGCTAAAATTGCCCTAACAAACATTTCTCTTGGTTTTATTACAAATTTACTATCAAACAAAGCAAAACATCAAGCATAGGTGTATTCTCAACGGTGCTTTCATTTACCCCCTTACACTTAAACCGAACATTGTCCCCAATGTTCAAATAAAAGACGTAAAAGTAAATAAGATGAAAGAATGAAATCAAATACTCCCCTGAATCGTTTGATGTGGATAATGAAGTAACATGGTTAAATCTTCTTCCAAGGGAGACGAACGTTCAAAGCTTCCCTTCCAAAATAATAAACGTCTTTTTGTCCAAAATAACCTGTTAACCTGAAAAAGATAAAGGCCAACCTCGCGTAAAATCGGCGGTAAAATCTACATACTAGGATATAATGCTTGTGGAATGAATATTTTGCAGAATTCCTGGAGATTATAAGTTAAAGAATTGACAAAACTTTTTAGGTTTCCGGAAAAATACAACTTTCAAAAATTGCAGAAAATTTTAACCTAACGCCGTCAGGTGTTAACCATGACGCCGTCAGAAAACTCTGATAGAATTCTCATGTTAAGTTTCCGGGAAAAATTCTAGAAAAACTAGATCTTACTTCCTGGAATTCCTGCAAAAATTCATTATGACTCGATACAAGCATTTGACTCAAACAAGTATTAATATGTATGTTAATTACATTGTTATGATTCATGTTCATTCGTTCTTTATAAACCGATTTAGATTTCCCTTACACTTAGCTTTTGCAAAATACCTTTATATATAGTTAAGACGAAGTTAAAAACAAAATAAAGCATTTTCACAATTTAGTTTGAAGCATGAATCAATAACAAGAAATATAACTTAGATATGGAAGCAAATAAAATCAAATAAACACACAAAAACATACAAAGCATGGGTTGCCTCCCAAGAAGCGCTTTTCTTTATTTACGAGTCTTGTAGCTAGACTCAAAGTCACCGTACGTTACGTGACTTCGTCGTTGGTCACGGTTCCTACGTCGATGCCTAAATCCCTATCAGAATCACTATCGTAGTGGAGGTACTTTGGGTCTTCGAAATCAAAAGGATTTTCTTGATATCCACAACTCAGTCTACTAACATCCTTAAAGAATCCGCATGATAAGTCAGAAGTGCTACTACATCCTCTCCTCACATCTTCATCACATAGCACGACTTGAGAGTCCACGTTATCAGGTCATCCATGATCAATTCCCTTAAAGTCTCTCATCTTATATGGAGTTTGGTATGAGACTCTTCTAATCCCGTCGGTGAAGGTCATGATTCCATTAGGCTCGTCTACCANTCCTAACGCAAGTTCTAGAATCTAAATACTACCGGTACTCACATCATAGCACCAAAGATAGGTGCTTTTCCTACCAATTCTAGGGGCGAACCTCACATATTTGGGGTGGAAAATTTTTTAGTGGTACGGTTTTGTGCTAGTCATACAATCTCCTATCCATGAGACGCTTATTAAAATCAAGGTTTCACTTCTAAATGTTGTAAAAACTTTTAAATTGGTGCTAAAATTGCCCTAACAAACATTTCTCTTGGTTTTATTACAAATTTACTATCAAACAAAGCAAAACATCAAGCATAGGTGTATTCTCAACGGTGCTTTCATTTACCCCCCTTACACTTAAACCGAACATTGTCCCCAATGTTCAAATAAAAGACGTAAAAGTAAATAAGATGAAAGAATGAAATCAAATACTCCCCTGAATCGTTTGATGTGGATAATGAAGTAACATGGTTAAATCTTCTTCCAAGAGAGACGAACGTTCAAAGCTTCCCTTCCAAAATAATAAACGTCTTTTTGTCCAAAATAACCTGTTAACCTGAAAAAGAGAAAGGCCAACCTCGCGTAAAATCGGCGGTAAAATCTACATACTAGGATATAATGCTTGTGGAATGAATATTTTGCAGAATTCCTGGAGATTATAAGTTAAAGAATTGACAAAACTTTTTAGGTTTCCGAAAAAATACAAGACTTTCAAAAATTGCAGAAAATTTTAACCTAACGCCGTCAGGTGTTAACCATGACGCCGTCAGAAAACTCTGACAGAATTCTCATGTTAAGTTTCCGGGAAAAATTCTAGAAAAACTAGATCTTACTTCCTGGAATTCCTGCAAAAATTCATTATGACTCGATACAAGCATTTGACTCAAACAAGTATTAATATGTATGTTAATTACATTGTTATGATTCATGCTCATTCGTTCTTTATAAACCGATTTAGATTTCCCTTACACTTAGCTTTTGCAAAATACCTTTATATATAGTTAAGACGAAGTTAAAAACAAAATAAAGCATTTTCACAATTTAGTTTGAAGCATGAATCAATAACAAGAAATATAACTTACATAGCAAATAAAATCAAATAAACACACAAAAACACACAAAGCATGGGTTGCCTCCCAAGAAGCGCTTTTCTTTATTTACGAGTCTTGTAGCTAGACTCAAAGTCACCGTACGTTACGTGACTTCGTCGTTGGTCACGGTTCCTACGTCGATGCCTAAATCCCTATCAGAATCACTATCGTAGTGGAGGTACTTTGGGTCTTCGAAATCAAAAGGATTTTCTTGATATCCACAACTCAGTCTACTTACATCCTTAAAGAATCCGCATGATAAGTCAGAAGTGCTACTACATCCTCTCCTCACATCTTCATCACATAGCACGACTTGAGAGTCCACGTTATCGAGTCCTCCATGATCAATTTCCTTAAAGTCTCACATCTTATATGGAGTTTGGTATGAGACTCTTCTAATCCCGTCGGTGAAGGTCATGATTCCATTAGGCTCGTCTACCACCAAATTTGTGACTTCGCAGAAGGGTATCCCAAAAACAATTTGCGACAACCTAGGATTGATGTATTCTTCTATATTATCGACTATTGTGAAGCTCATAGTGAATGTCATGTTGCCGACAAACACCTGTACACCTTTGTCGATACCTACAACCTCCTCTCCCTTGTAGATCATTCCTCTTTTAAAAATACAGTTATATGGAATATAGACATCACATTTTTGTGTAAACGTGTGTTAATGTAAACATTATGAAAGTGTTTGCGGCCGATCATACAGGGTATCTTGAGGTTAGTGGAATCGCCTCGTTTTATCCTACCAGGCCTTCTGCCTTGCAACCCCCATGTGTTGCAGTTTTCCAACGGTTGATATTCATACACCTCCTCATTACCGTCTCGGAAGATTACCGTCCTAACACCATCTGTAAACAATGCAGTACTATCCTTCTTATCAAGTTTCACTTCGGTTGCCTCGATGAATGGTTTCCCTAGAATGAGGCTAGCTAAGGGTGGGCTGATTATTGTGCTTATGTCGTTGAGTACGGTTAGGTCGGTGCTAAAAGGGAACTTTCCAATTACCAGCGGCACCTTACTTTTCGTCCGATGTGTAATCCTGTTGTGCTCCTATCGAGTTCCTCTAAAAGGGGGTCATTGCATGATTCAGAAGATTTTTGGGACTCTTTGGATTCCTTCTCCGAATCCTCCTTATCGCTCGTCCCTCTTGGGGTGGGGTTCTCTAACGGTTCTGGGGGGTTGTCGGGTTTCTCGATTCTACCCTCCACATTCCTGATTGATTTTTGGTCTTCATTGGGTTTGTGTGAAGGCATTTTGGTGATGGTGTTTATGAAGTGGGTTGGTGTAGTTGAGGGGGAAGGTTTCGTAACTTCTTTCTTATCCGGTGAAACGTGCTTGAAGAGCTTGCTGGGGCTCTTAATTTTCACTGGTGAGGTCGGTGGACTGAGGACGGTGGCAGACTTGACTCCCTCGACTCGTGTTATTTCACCAACAAGGCGACCTTTTATCATGTCAACCAGGTTACCAACCTTGTTATTCATGTCGTCCTGCTGTTGCCTGAATTGAGTTTCGAGTCTCATGAGTCTCATCTCTTGTGATATGATAAATTTCCGTAGGATCTCCTCAGGTTCCTGCTCGGGTGCACTTAGAGGAGGATGGTGCTCAGACCACGTAAGCAGAGGGGAGTCATTGAATGACATGCTGCGAGTTTGTCCCCAACTGAAATTCGGTTTATCTTTCCATGCCTCATAATACCCGTTTGGTTTCTTAGGGTCTTGGTTGGCAATGGACCATTTCTCCCTTGTCTTGTTGATGCGGGAAGAGGCGAATTCTTTGAAGGCTTCTTTGGGAAGTTCCATGCAGTTATGAGTGTCGTGGGGACCACTACATAACTCGCATGAAGAAGTGATTTTGTTCACTTGGCTTGAAGGTTTAGGAGCTTCGTAGGATTTCATGAGAAACTTGACTTGGTCTTCAAGTTCTATGATCCTACGGTAGGAAGTGCTTGAATTATTCGAAGGCAAAGATATTGCCTTGACCGTTTTATTCAAATCACGGGGATCATTCCAACTTTCGTTGTCATATAGAGCAAGATCTTCTAGGAGATCCCATGATTGTTCCGCACTTAGATCACGTAGCTTGCCACCGGCCGCTTGGTCAATGGTTTGCCTCGTGTGGAGATTGATGTTGTCATAGAAGATTTGGACATGGAGCCAAAGGTCTATGCCATGGTGAGGGACTTTTTGGAGTAAGTCCTTGAATCGAGTCCATGCCTCGTAGAGGGTTAACCTTGGCGTTGTTGGAACGCCAAGATATCATTCCTTAGCTTGGTAGTTCTCCCCGGTGGGAAAAATTGAGCAAGGAAATGAGTTGTGAGATCGTCCCAACCTTGCAACCCCCATGTGTTGCAGTTTTCCAATGGTTGATATTCATACACCTCCTCATTACCGTCTCGGAAGATTACCGTCCTAACACCATCTGTAAACAATGCAGTACTATCCTTCTTATCAAGTTTCACTTCGGTTGCCTCGATGAATGGTTTCCCTAGAATGAGGCTAGCTAAGGGTGGGCTGATTATTGTGCTTATGTCGTTGAGTACGGTTAGGTCGGTGCTAAAAGGGAACTTTCCAATTACCAGCGGCACCTTTCTAATTGTCCCAACAACAGTAGACCCTTCGTATGTGACTTGTTCGTTGGAGATTTCGTTATATAGAGAAAGAGACATAGCGTTGGTTGGGGAATTGGGGTTTATGTAGGTGTCTTTTATCAGCTTTCCTCTAGCGGTGCAAGATATTTTGAAAACATCGGAGCCACTCCTTACTTTTCGTCCGATGTGTAATCCTGTTGTGCTCCTATCGAGTTCCTCTAAAAGGGTGTCATTGCATGATTCAGAAGATTTTTGGGACTCTTTGGATTCCTTCTCCGAATCCTCCTTATCGCTCGTCCCTCTTGGGGTGGGGTTCTCTAACGGTTCTGGGGGGTTGTCGGGTTTCTCGATTCTACCCTCCACATTCTTGATTGATTTTTGGTCTTCATTGGGTTTGTGTGAAGGCATTTTGGTGATGGTGTTTATGAAGTGGGTTGGTGTGGTTGAGGGGGAAGGTTTCGTAACTTCTTTCTTATCCGGTGAAACGTGCTTGAAGAGCTTGCTATTGCTCTTAATTTTCACTGGTGAGGTCGGTGGACTGAGGACGGTGGCAGACTTGACTCCCTCGACTCGTGTTATTTCACTAACAAGGCGACCTTTTATCATGTCAACCAGGTTACCAACCTTGTTATTCATGTCGTCCTGCTGTTGCCTGAATTGAGTTTCGAGTCTCATGAGTCTCATCTCTTGTGATA